>VMDO01008196.1:0-85230 GCA_007922755.1 Pedetes capensis | reverse complement strand
CCCTTGAATGAAGCAATAATTTCAGTTTTTTGTTATTAAATTAGCATACAGTATTACAGTATGATGAGTTTCACTTTGAGATCATACAGTTGTATCATGTACTTTGCATTTGTTCTCTCCTTCTTTACCCCTCATGTTGGTCCTCCCCCACACACTACTCCCTTCCCTCCCTAAATACATCATCTGTGTTTTACATATATGTTTTTCATTTTTAAATAAATCTACCTTCCACCTATGAGTGAGAATATGCAGTATTAATACTTCTGAGTCTGGCTTATCTTGCTTTAAATGACAATTTCCAGATCCATCTATTTTCCTGCAAATGACATAATTTCATCCTTTGTTATGAGTAAATAATATTCTATTGTGTAGATATATTCTATTTTTAATCCATTTATCATTGATGAACATATGAACTGATTCCATATCTTTGCAAGTGTGAATAGTGCCATGATGAACACAGAGGCACAAGTCTTTCTACAGTATGATGACCTGTATTCTTTTGGGTATGTGCCCAAGAGTGGTATAGTACGGCCTATTTTTAGTTTTCTGAAGAATCTCAATACTGATTTTCAAAGGCTGTACTAGTTTACAGTCCTACCAACAATATAGAAGATTTCCTTTCCCCCACATTCTTTTCAGCACTTGGTTTGCTGATACCAGCTAGCCATTTTAATTGGTTTAACATGGACTCTCAAGTATAGTTTTCATTTGCATTTTCCTAATAGCTAAAGATGTTCAACACTTTTTTGTATATTTCTTGCCCGTTTGTATTTAAATATCTTCTTCAATGGTGACTTGGGAGTTATGAATTGATTAAGTTTGTGCTTATTTTGGACTCTCCTTATTTATCCATCAGTTTTAAAGGCTAGCTTTTCTGAATATAGTAACCTTCATTGGAAGCTATTAACTTTCAGGGCTTGAAATATTCTAGAGTTGCTCCTGAGAGATCTAATGTTACTCTGATGGGTTCACCTTTGTGAGTTGGAGTTTTTCTCTTGCAGCTTTGAGAATTATTTGCTTTCTAGTCTTAGCACTATTACAATAGCATGTCATAAAGAGAATCTTTTCTGACCCTGTCTGTTTGGAGTTCTAAATGATGTTTGTGTTTGGATGTCCATTTCTTCCTCTAGCTTTGGGAAGTTTTCTGCTATTATTTGATTGAATAGATCTTGTATGCCTTTGGTTTTCATCTCAGCTCCTCCTTCTACCTTGTGTTTGGTCTCTTCATCCTGTCCCACAGTTCTTGAAAGTTGTTGTCAAATTCATTTATTTTCTTTTCTGTATTGAGATCTGAGTGTAATATGTCCTCCAACTTGTCTTCCATCCCTGGTATTCTTTCTTCTGTTTGATCTATTCTGCTGGTGTTACTTCCATTGTTTTTTATTTGATTTATTACCAAAATTTCCATTTCTTTTTATAACTTAAATTTCCTTGCTGAATGTCTCATTCAGAACTAGGACTGACTTTCTGAATTCTTTCACTTGTTTAGTTTTTCTTCCTTGAAATCATTAATCATTTTTATGATTAGGTTTTTGAATTTTTTGTATGGCATTTGAGCCATTTGAGTGTCTTTGGCTTTGTTGGGGAGTTATGATCTTTCAGAGGAGTTGTGGTATCTTGCTTTTTCATCTTTCTTGTATCTCTTTATTGTGACTTGCTAATCTATTGGAGTGGAACTTTCTTTGTGATTTATTTGGAAATCTTCTTTATTAGCAGTCCTTTCTTGAGAACTCAGTCCCTAATGTTCCCTCCAAGATTGGAAAGCAAACATCTGCTGCAGCAGCATCACCTACCCCAACTACACATATAATTACTGTATAGCTAAAGTTGTTTTATGCTATCAAGTATATTACCATGAGTTTAGGAAGGATGGTTGCCTGAGTGAGATAGTGTTACTTATGAGTTGAGAAGTGTTAAGAGTTGAAGTAAAAGTTGTAGATGGGTAAAATGACAGAATGTAGTAAAGGAAAGGGAAAAGAAAGCTAGATGGGTTGAGTGAAAAGAAGGGGATAAGAAGGAGATAGAAGAATAAAGAGGATTGTTAGGTAGAGAGTGAATGGAGAGCAAGGGACTTTAAATCTTCTGTTACTCAATAAAGAAAATAGTTCATGAATAAATCAGTTTAGGTTAGGACCAGACTGACACTGTTAAGCCTTGTCTGAAGGGAAAATATAGTAGCAATATCAAGTATTAGATCATATACTAGAGAGGGTCCTTCAGTTTTACAGTCTTTCAGGGTCTTCTGCTAGCTGCACTGTCCTGGCCCGGAGCTTTGTTCAGCAGCCCAACCCTAATGCCATAATTCTGCCAGGTACAGTGTCTAGTCTGCCCAGTCCCCAGGTCTTATTCAGCAGATCGGTCCTACAGGTGGTTCAATCTGCCCAGAGCATGAGCACTGAGCTCTGGTAATGCAAATCCACTAGGCACAATAGGACTAGCCATGATGCACAGAGATCAACTTGCAACTGAGTAGATTGGGAAGTTTGTGGTCTAGAGTCATGGCTTATTCATCTGTCTGGGGTCCACAGGACACCAAGCCGTTTATGTGGTTGTTCGTACTCTGGATGTGGTTCCAGAGCCTGCCTGAGCATTGCAACAACCCACATTAACACTGGTTCAGTGGTCAAGTGAGATGCTTCTGCTTTCTCTATAGTTCTGTTGTTGTTGTTGTTGTTGTTGTTGTTGTTAGGTGCTGTCAAGTCGGTATCTGACTCATAGTGACCCTCATAGGGTTTTCAATGGCTGAGTGCTTCGGGATTTCCTTGGGAGTGGATTGTCAGGTCCTTCTCCCATTTTTTCAATGCTGGAAATTGAACTCGGGGCCTCAGAGACTGCAGCGCAGCGCTCTACCCACTGAGCTAAATCCCAGCCCTCTCTATAGTTCTGCAATTGCTTAATGCATCTGTCTCACACCTGGGTATTGTATTGATGTATCCCCAGGGTCCTGTCCAGTGATTTGTCTTTGCTTACTGCCAGACTGCTTAGCAGGGCAATGAGTATCTGTCTTACCTTTTGGATGGTGCTGCTTCTCCTCCACTGGGGTGCCAAATGGCAGAGGCCAGTCCCACTCATTCCTTCCCACTGTGTGGGTCTTCTGTTTCCTGTATACTGCTGCTATCCTATCACCTCCTTTGTGATTTCTGTGCTTTTTCTGCTTTCCTATACTTGGGATAAAGTCTATTCTTTCCTCTCCTATTTCCTTTGTTTCACCACATCACATGGAGGCTGCTTTTAATCTGCCTTCTTAACCAAACCAGAAGTTCATTTTTCTTATCCATATATGTGTATGTGTGTATAAATATACATATATGTATGTCTGATTAATCTGGAAGACTTTATGCCAAAACTTCATCACTGACTAATGCCAATGTTTTACAAACTATTCCATAAAATAGAAAGGATAGGAATGCTTCCAAACTCATTATATGAAGCCAGTATCATCTAAATACCAACACAAGAATGCAAGAAAAAAAGAAAACTATAGACCAATTTCCTTGATGAAGATAGACAAATATCTATAATAAAATATTTGTGAACTGAGTTCAATGACACATTTAAAAAGGTCATACAACACAATCAAGTTGGTTTCATTCCAGGGATGCAAAGATGGTTCAACACATGCAAATCAATAAACATAATACAGCACATAAATAGACTCAGAGATGGAAACCACATAATCATCAATTGATGCACTAAAGGCTTTTGATGAAATTCAACATCCCCTCAAGATAAAAGCCAGAAGAAATTAGAAATGGAAGGATCATATTTCAACATAATAAAAGCTATGTATGGCAAACCTACAGCCACCATTACACAGAATGGAAAAAACTGGAAGCATTTTCTCTAAGAACAGCAATGAGATAATGGTGTTCACTCTCTTCACTCTTATTCAAAATGGTGCTTAAATTCTTGGCCAGGGCAAGAGAAAGAAATAAAAGAAATACAAATAAGAAAGGAAGGACTCAGATTATCCCTATTTACAGATGATATGATCCTATACTTAAGAAATCCTAAATATGCCACCAGAAAACTTTTAGATCTGATAAACACTTGCAACAAAGTAGTATGACAAAAAACACCATACAAAAACAGCAGATTTTCTATGTACTATTATATTTGTAACAAACACGCTGAAATAAGATCAGGAAAACAATCTCATTTAAAATAGCCTCAAAAATAAATAAAGTAACTAGGAATAAACCTAACCAAGGAGATAAAGGACTTCTACAATGAAACTATAAAACACTGAAAAAATAAACTGAAGAAGACACTGAAAGATAGAAAGACCTCCCATATTCATGGAATACAGAAATAATATTATAATAATATAAAAATGGCCATTTTACCAAAAGCAATCTACAGATTCAATGCAATCCTCATCAAAATACCAATAAAATTCTTCATATAAATAGAAAAAATGATTCTAAAATCCATATAGAAGTACAAAACACACCAAATAGCTAAAGAAACCCTGGGCAAATAGAGTAATGTTGAAGGTATCACAAAGTGTGATTTGAAATTATACTAGAGCCTTGGCACAAAAACATATACACAGATCAATGGAATAACCATTAGATTCTCAAAAGTTGTCAAAAACATGTTGGAGAAAAGACAGTCTCTTAACAAATGGTGCTGGAAAAAATTGGATATCCACATATAGAAGAAATTGGATACTGATCTCTCACTCTGTACCAAAATAAATTTTAAATGATTCAAAGACTTAACAAAAACACCAAGAGATAGGCATTAGCAGTGATTTTCTGAATAGGACTCCTATAGCTCAGGAAATAAGAGTAACAATTGACAAATGGTATTGCATCAAATTAAAAAGCTCCTGCATAGTAAAGGAAACAATTATCAGAGTAAAGAGACTGACTACAGAACGGAAGAAAATCTGCCAGGTATTCATCTGACAGAGGACTAACACCTAGAATATATAAGAGAAATGAAAAAGTTAAACACCAAAAGAAAAAATAATTCAATCAATAAGAGGGCAAATGAATCACATAGATGTCTCTCAAAAGCACAATGGCTGTAAATACATGAAAGAGTGATAAACATCTTTAGCCTTCAGGAAAATATAAATCAAAACTACATCAAGATTCATCCCACCTCATTCATAATGAGTATCATCTAGAAAACAAAAAAAATGGATGTAGAGAAAAAGGAGCCTTTATACACTATTGATAGGAATGTAAAATTAGTATATTCCCTATGGAAATCACTATGGACTTTCCTCAAAAAACTAAAAATATTGCTACCATGTGGTCTGGCTATACCATTCCTGAGTGTATACCTGAAGGACTCTAAATCAGCATATCACAGCGATACCTACATATCCAAGTTTATAGCAACATTATTCACCATAACAATAGATAAATGAATAAAGTAGAAGGGGGACTATTTGGGATGAGGAAGGAGACCAGAGGGAAGTGAAACAAGAGAGGGTAATAGGAGGGTGTTTTTTGTTCATATTATCAAAGTACATTACACACACACACACACACACACACACACACACACACGAAAATGTCACTATGTAACCCATTATTTTGTATAATATACACTAAAAAGCAATTTAAAAGATAAAATATAACAGTGGTTTTCTTTCAACACTGAGACTAAGGATTGAAGGGATGTGGGTAAAGTTTACTTTCTCCTTTGTGTTTTTCTGAAATTTTCAAATGTTCATTATCCTTGCATTTCAAATAGTCTGTTCTAAAAAAAATAATAAAAAGTTACCTGGTAAAAATATCTTTAAAGCTTTAAAAATAAAATATTGCCTCTCTTTGAACCTTAATTGTTGTTAGGTGCCATCATGTCGGGTCTGACTCATAGCGACTCTATGTATAACAGAATGAAACACTCCCCAACACTATGCCATGCCTGGCACTATTGTCAAGCTTCTTTGCTATCCATAGGGTTTTCAATGGTGTACTGTTTTGAGACTGGATTGCTAGGTCCTTCTCCCTAGCCTGCAGCATCTGGTATTCCCAGGTAGTCTCCTCTCCAAGGACTAACCAGGCCCACCTTGCTTAGATTCTGAGATCAGGCAGAATCAGATGCTAGGGTTTTATGGCTGCAGGCTTGAGTCTTAATTAGACCTTTAAAATCTACTTTTAATGGTCCCAACTATTTAAATTTATTTTACCCTAAGTATTTGATAAATGAATAACTTTTCTCCTAATGGTGTTTTAAAATATAATTTTATTAAATATATAAAAGGGCTGTGAATGGGGCTATAATTGCAGTGAAACCTCAAAAAGTGTTTAAGTTTTCAATAAGGATTGAATATATAAGTATTTCTTTTATATACATATATTCAAAAACAAACCTAAGTGTAAGACAAGTAAAGGAATAAGACAAAATAAGAACAGCATGTGATGAGAAAACAGTAGTGAGACAAGGGGGAGACAAGTGCTCTCTGGACCACTGAAGAACAGCACCAGGAAAGCAATTGCCTGGGTTCTCTTGGTAGTTATCTAAGTCACCAATTGATTTTTTTTCAGAGATCTAATTCATAAATACATGTTAGAAGTAAAAAATGTTTATTCAGTTCAACCAGAAATAAGTAAAATATAAATTTTTTAAACAAGTACTCGAATAATAGATCTAAATCCTCCTTGAAATTTTCACTTGAAAAACATCAGAGCATTGACACAATTCTCTACTTTTCTTAGGCTATAGTTATCCAATATCAATGTACAAGGAAAGACAATAGATAACATCTAAGATAGTATATTGTGCCAAAAAAGTAATTATTTTCTTAGATAGAAAAATATCAAAGCAGAAAAGGATAGAAATGTGAAATTTATTACAGAAGGGTATGGCAGGGACTTCAAAAGCAATACCACCATGGGTTATTTCTCTGATGCAGTCATTTGACAAAGTCTCAGCCTTGGCATCTAGGCTGGGATTAACCTTTAAGAGGTTTGAAATAAACAGACCTTCTTCTCTCCTCCCAGACTTTTAGACACAAAGGAATCCAAGTATAGTATTGACCATGTAGGTTTTGTAGTCAGACTTTCTGAAGTTTAAACCAAGCTGTAATCTGAAATATTTGTTTGACATTAATAATTTATCTTTCCTGTATCTCAGTTTTCATCTCTGTAAAACTGGCACAATAGCATCTAGCACCTTGAATTACTATACAAATTAAATTAGAAAACACATGTAAAACAACGTTTTAATCTGTGAAAAATAATAAGCACCTGAACAATGTTAACTATTATTATCATGATTATTTAACTCACATCACTTCTACACAGAGATTAATTTATTACTATGGTTCACATAGCTTAGATCCATGAAGAAATCACTGGGATATCAAACTGATAATGTCTTACAACGAGTACTGTTCATGTATTTAATGCCAGTCCCTTTTGCTCCCCTGCACATTAATCATCAATGTGGAGGTGCTTATGAACATTCTGTAGCACACTGGCATTGCATCATGATCCTCTCTCTTGCCTTTTCTTACTCTTTATTTGGTAACATTCAAAGACATCAAGTAAAAAAGCAATCTGGTTTTGGGTTCAGGCTTCAGCTTCTGAAGTCTTGATTGGTGATGGGAAAAGCAGCATGTTTAACTTCCAAGGACACTTCATTTCAGAAAGCTGCTTTAGTGGATCTCAAGGGATCCCTATCAAAAGTGGTCACAGTTATTGTTATACTATTAGTCAGACAACAGGAGTTACTCTTTGCTGCAAGAAATCTGAAGCAACTACTAGCTGGTTAAGATCAAAGATCATAAGTGTCAAGTCCATTAAATGGAATTTCAGCAGGAACTTCCTATAGTTTACTCAAACTATATTTTTGTTTATGATTTTTATGAGTTTTAAGACATTATAATACAGAAAGGAAATGTGAAAGTAGTACTTGCACAGCCACTGTTTGGGGAAATTCAATAACGCAATGAAGAAAAATTGGCACACTGACACAAAGTAAAACAATCCAGATTTAAATAAGCAAAATAATGAGCAAAATTCAAGACTCAAATCTACTTCTTTTTAGTTTTTCAAATGGAGGAAGAAGATAAAAAATGACTAATGCACTAGCTTTGTCATTGGCATAAGGTTACATGAGATACCATACATTTTGTTACCGTCACTTCACTATTTTCTCCTGTCTGCTCAGTCACAGGCAAAAAGGTTTATCAGAGACGCTGGCATGAAATCACAACCCCCACCAACTCAAATAAGAGTTCTAAGATGACCATAAGAATGCACCAAGATCCCACTATACATTAAACCACTTTGTTGTTGTTGTTAGGTGCAGTCGAGTCGATATCCAACTCATAGTGACCCTCATAGGGTTTTCAATGGCTGACTGTTTCAGGATTTCCTTGGGAGCGGGTTGCCAGGTCCTTCTCCCAATCCTACAGCACCTGGTGTTCCCAAGAGGTCTCCCATCCAAGTACTAACCAGGCCTGTCCCTGCTTAGCTTCTGAGATCTGACAGAATCAGATGCCACAGGGCTACAGCTGCAGGCCTTAAATCACTTTAGAAGGATGAAATTAATAACATCACAATATCAACATATGTTCAATATGCAGGTGGAGGTTGTTACTGCATTCTCACTTGGATGGGCTTATTCTAAAAATCCTGGGAAATTTTACATAAAGACAGAAGACAAAGTTACCATATGAGGTGTTGTCAATAAGGGCTCTCATGTCTCCTTGAGTTTGAACATAATCTGGACTTGCCTGCCACAGATATTAGTTGGTCTCTTGCTGTTATCCTCTTAAGCTAAGGGGCAAAATTCTCCATTTTTGTGAATTTATGAGCAACTTTTTTTAGATGCTCATAAAAGTTCCAATTGAACAGTAACTATCTAATTTTGTATCTTCATGTGTACTGATTATTATTGAAAGTGGCAATAAAATTTTTGCTAAAAGCAATGTTATGCATCATGTTCTAGTCTGGCTTTCTGGCATAGCATCACATGTAATATTGTAAAACAGTTTGTTCTAGTCAGGCTCAACTGGAACTACTGTGACAACATTTTGCAGATGATGAGACTTAATTGCATGTAAATGTCATTTTTCAAATATCCTAGAAACAATAAAATCTGGATTCAAAAAACATTCTAATGTTAATAAGGTCACTGAGAACCACCTTCAGAGCAGGAGATTGGATGAACACCAAGATGTTCTACATTTGATTTAAAGCTATAAATATGATTTTAAGTTCTTAAAAATAAAGGACAGATAATTTCTAACCAATAATGTTTATGTCCTAAATAAGCAATTTTATCTTAAAAATAGAGATTTGTCACTAAAATAGTAAAAATCTACTTTGTTTTGTTTTGTTTTTAGACAGGCTCTCCCTATGGAGACCAGCCTGGCCTCAAACTCTCAATCCTCCTACCTCAGCCACCCCAATGCTAGAATTGTAGGCATACACCACCATGCCAAGCTAAGACACTATTTACTTCTTTTTGTTGTCATGTTGCTGTTATTGCTATTTATATAAGTAAAATCTAATTATAGTTTTGCAGATATTACATAAGGCTTTGACAAAGTATATATGTTGACTCACAAAATAGAACAACAATATCAGGCTCCCAAAATGGAATTTATTTTTGGTGGTCCAGCTTCCAAAATGTAAGATATAACCTATTATAGAGTGACATGCTAGTTATGCTTCATCAAACTGATTATATACAATTTCTTGTGGACTAGGACTTAAGTAGTCCAGTGCAATCAATTTTAAGAAGATGGATCAGTACAGGTGGTAAAAGTATCAACTTGTCTAAGCCATAGACCAGGACATATAAAGTTCTGTAAACTAGGGATCTCTGGATCCTGGCAGATAGCCTATAATTATAGGGCTTTTGTGGTTTAGTTGTGACCAATTTTTCTACAGAAGAGGCAGCATGACAAATATGTTTTAAGCTCTATCAATAAAACTTACTATCTGTAATAAAAAAGCAATTTTTTTTATTTTTTTCAGAATTCTCATAGAGAAATCACTGACTTGGGATTTAGCAATTTTTCTGGCCCACTATAAATTCCTTAATTATTCTGAAAGCCAAATATCATAAATAAAATTTTAAAAACTTGGTATGGAGAAGTTATGAGATAGAAGCAAGATTGGATAAAGGAAATGTTGTGCACATGAACTTTCTCTCTAGTCTTGAACACATCTGTGACTAGAAGTACTGGAAATGAAAGAAAACAATTGTTCTTACCTTCCAATTTCCTCAGCTACAAAGCTGGTGGGTCAAGAATGAAGAAAAGAAGAAATACTCTGAAGACTAGAAACAGCTACCTTTCCCACATCTTTACTTTCTCCTTCCTTTTCCCATTTTAGTCCTGTGCTAACTATAAGAAAAAGAAGATAATGAAAACCAATGTAAGCCAGGCATGGTGCTACACACCTATAGTCTCAGCACTCAGGAGGCTAGGGCAGGAAGATCACAAGCTGAACACCAGCCTGGCTTGCATTGTGAAACCTTGTCTCAAAAAAAAAAAAAAAAAAAAAAAAAAAAAGAAAGAAAGAAAAAGAGCTGGCGATATAGCTCAATGGTATAGCATATGCCTACCAGACTCAAGACCCTGGGTTCAATCCCAGCACTAGAATACTGTAAGCCAAATGAATTTCTTTCCCTTACAAAGTAACCACTCTCAGATATTCTGTCATAGCAACATAAAATGTACCAAGACCATCTTCCCCTACCGCCTCTTCTCTTCCCCTTTCTAGTATAGCCCTTACTCTCAGACCTCCCCTTTTCCTTATTAGGACAGTACTTGAGCATAATCTATACCAAATTAAACAATGACGCAAGAGAAGGTGGAGAGACTTCATGTTTCTATAGACTAATAATTAATTAACATTTATTGAATATTTAATATGCCTAAGCAGGCACCAAGGCATGTATAATCTCATCCACTTTAATCTTCACAACAATCTGCATAAGTGGATTCTACTATTTTCCACATTTTTTAGATTAGGAAATCAAGTCCAAAAAGCAACTTGCAAAAATTGCCACCATTTAAATAAAAATCAATTTTTAATATTTTTAAATCCCATCTGAAAATAGCTTGGAAGAATTTTACCAAATTTGGAGGAAATGCTTTGGATAGTCAGACTTGAAAAGTAGGTAGCATATATGAGTTTCACTTTGGAAGATCTCAGGGGAGTCTTTCAAAATATTAGACTGAAATTTTCTTTTACAGATACTCTACCTGGGGCTTAAAGAAGATGGAATGATTGCCATTTTGGAGGTACAGGCAAACAGTGATTAAAATATGAGCTGTAGATCTGAGGTTGCCGCCTGCCGCACACACATGCATGGTAGGCAGGTTTATAAGCATTGATTAGTGATGAAGGTACTTCTTATAGGGGCAACTCCATGAAGTGTGTTCTGGTAGAAGGAAAGTATGTTTTGTGATTAAAAGCTCCAGAATTTTGACCATCAGTTGTTCCACAAACTCAAAGACTACCCTTGGGGAATCCCTTTGTGTTTTCCAGAAGTTTGACAGCCACTGAACAGTGCCAAAATTGTTCACTAGCAAGAACCTGCCATAATCAAGCATTCCAAGTTCATCATGAGGGAATAAAATGTGTTGTGGGTGATTAAGAGTTTACAGTTAGGAAAAGATTCAAAAAAAAAAAAAAAAAACTCATACAGGCAATCAGATGTCGACTACAGCCTCCAGAGCCTATTCAGTACCAACCAATTGGTTGCCTAATCTTACATAGTCTGTTGGAAAAAACATGGTCTTGGGATTACAGAGATGCCAGTTCAGGTATCTGCAAGATTTCTGCCAGAAATCACTTAGCCCCATCACCACCCTTGTTACATTGTCAGACTCAAGTCTTAATTATTTTAATATTTAAATAATGATAGCATTTTTATACTTTTTGTAAAAATATGATATTATGTATGGAAATGTGCTAAGATGTGTAAGATTTTGATAAGTTTACAAAATTGTTATTTTCTTTTAAAATTTAAAGAACCTGGCTATATGTGAAATAAAATGCTCTCATATTAGCACAGCATTATTGATTTTTATTCAAATTGCTATTCCCTAAAATCCACCCTAACCCACCCCTAAAGTACCTATTCAATCATTCTCAAATTGTATCTACTGTGCATATTTCTGGTATGGGTATCACTTTGCTGAAACAACTACACGCAAAATCCAAAATCTACAAGTTCATTATTCTTTGTAGCCAAAATACCTTACCATGTCTTTGTTCTGACATCTATAATTCTACTTGCATTCAACAATTTCTTCATAGGTTGTATCCTTAAGGAAATGTTCCCCAGAGTGATTCATAAGGAAAAAAGTTATTTAAAAAGAGTTGCATTCTGTAAATGCTGAGGGAAATGACAGGTGCTTGAATGCATTAAAAAGAAACAAAACTATGCTCACATTATGTGGAAAAACATTGCCGTTTTTACTTTCTGGTGGTATAAATCAGTGTATAGATTAATTCATTCATATAATTATATTTACAGCTCTTTTACCTTTATTCGTGGCTATAACTTTTTTATGGGGAAGAGCACTTTGCAAGTAGGTATAAAACATCTTCTGAACACTATGGTGGAAGGTCAGATATGATATATGGGTCTGTGTGCATTGTGAACCATCTGAATTCTGCTGGGATAAAAAAGCAGATGCCTCAACAATTTTACATTATAAACACCAGGAAGATTTTTAGACAATAGATTCTTGATTGCCAAGCTGCTGAAGATGGTTATTTCATCTCTGGAACATAATTGGTCTGCTGGCATTACACCCACGTTACTCAAAGGATGAAAATAAAATTATAAAGTGCTGTGTAAAGCCTGAAATGGCCACCTTTAAGTTTAATCTTCCCCACAATGTTGCAGAGTCCATAAAATATGCATTAATACCAGTTTTTAATAGCTTTTATCAATCCATCTTTCTTTTTCAAATGGTAGATAATGCTTAATAGAAGAGATTTCTCACATTGCACTTCCAACTCATAAACTCATATCTTGTAATTTTGCTTTGCTTTTTATTTATTTATTTATTTATTTTTGTTTGTTTCTTGAATAACATTAGGGAAAGCATACAAAGCAATAACTAGCTTCTCCAATACTGAAACTATAAGAAAAACTACGATCATTTTGGTAAGCCAGTTCATTCATTACAAGCCTATTAGAGTTTCACTGACAAAATAATGCTATAATAATAATTTTTAAAACAATTGCTCCTATTTTTCATTTTCCTTCACATATTTAATTCAAAGAGAAAACATTTTAATTTTAAAAATCTACATTTAGAAATACAAAAAAAAGAATATTGATAAAGATAATAATTACATTAATCAAACTTCCTATTTACCACGACCTGTCAAGCTCCTGAATTTTTCAGCAGCAATTAAAGAATTGTTGTTGTTAGGTGCTGTGGAGCCGGTATCCTACTCATAGCAACCCTACATACAACAGGCAAAACACTATTGTCAGTGCTTCTCTGCTGTTCATAGGGTTTTCAATGGTGGATTGATTTTTTGGGAGTGGGTTGCCAGGTAATAGCATATATAAAATGAATTTGGTAGGCCTGACTATAACCTTCTAAAATTTGGGAACAATTTAAATGCTCCTAAAATAAATTATAGATTAAATAAACTATGGCATCTTCAGAAAAGAAACATAATAAAGTAATTAAAATATCATAGCCTGATAAAATACCATAGGCTAATATTTTCAGTACAGTCCAATTTTAAGTAAGAGATAGGGTACAAAGAAAATTTGCTTCTTTATCCATAAATTTTACATTTTTCAAATTTTTCATTGATCTTATACTGTATGTGTACATCAGAAAAAATATTTTTAAATTAACAAATACTTCCTCTCATATTAATTGATAATAGTGTTATAATGTAATCCGTATTAATGATTAGAAACTATGATAACTTCTTAATTCTAACCTAGATATCTAGGTAAAAATTTTATTACATTTAACAAAAATAAATTGTCTGATAAACATATTAACAACTACTAAAACAGCTGTTACAAAATGTACCATGGAATGTGAAAGAAGTAAAATTGATAATCAGGGAACACGGTATGTAAGTCATATAACATACAGAAACCAGATTTCAGTACAGCCATAGAAAACATTAAAAAATTGACTAGGGAAAGAAAGAGAATTATCCATCTTGTTAGATGTAGACCACATATTTGATATTAGAAGTTAATGCAAGGTGGGTTTGTCTGTTAGGTGCAGTAGGCACAAACATGGGGCCCGGAATGTTTTAATTTCTTTCACAATGCAAAGAAAAAACTAACTTCTAGGTCAACAAATTTACTTTGGGTCAACACAGTTATAAAACAAAATTTTTAATGTTTTCTTTACGGAGGAAAGCACCCACAAAAAAAAAAAAATTACCTTGGTTCTACAAATCTCATCTTGTTGCTCAGTGACTTGCTAAAGCTCAGTGACTTACTAAAGAATAGTATTTAAGAGAACAGTTCTGAGATGCCTAGCAAACATAGATGAGAAATTACTTAAACCCAGTGTTGCCTAACTTTCCTGAGACATAAAAGGAACATTTATTCACCCCAAATAAAGAGGGCACAGACAAACCAGAAAAAAGATTCTGTCAAGTTCAGCTTGGTGAGCCAACGAATTTATAGGGGTTACTTACAGGAGTATAGGTGACTTATTGGCAGCTACACCAACCAAGATAATTCCCCTCAAGAAGTCCCACGGGAGGCATTCCACTCTCAGTCTATTGTCTTTGCCTTTTATATAGTGGGGAATCTCAATATGGCCCTTTACCATTGTAGGCCTAACTACAGCTGAGTAGTTAAGCCCATTTTGTTGCCATGACTACAGACCAAGTTTTCCTATAGGTCATTACAGCTGCTTTGCATCAAGACAGTAATGGTCACAGCCATCCCAGAAGAAACAGCCACACTATACTTAGAAAGGCTGTGTAGGAATATATATATTTATATTAAACTGAATGAAATGAGAAACCATAGATAAAGAACAATTATAATTGCTGAGAACTATAAAAAGAGTATCTTAATAAGGGATTCACCAAGGGTTCATAACTTTTATTTTCATGTATTTTTTTCTATTGGTAATTTTTAATGTATAATGGGTTGAGACATGCCATACATGCATTTCCTCAAAAAAACAATATAGAACTACCATACGACCCAGCTATACCACTCCTGGGTATATATCTAAAGGAATACAAATTAATATAGCACAGAGATGCCTGCTTATCCATATTTATTGCAGTTATTCATGATAGCCACAATATGGAATCAACCTGGGTGTCCATCAACAGGTGAGTGGATAAAGAAATTGTGGTAGATACACCCATGGAATTTTACTTAGCCATAAAGAAGTCTTCATAACTTTAAATGTGTGGCTGACAACACAGGAGTCATGTGGACTTGTGATTGATCAGCCCAGAGTGAGTGGTCTGTGTTGTGCCACAGGTGCTATCTTTCAATGCCCTTGTCCCCCTTAGATAAAGACATTTCTCAGCATCTCACACAGCCCAAAGCTGGGATAAATGACTATGACAATTGAAATTCAATTAAAATTTTTCAAAATGAGAGACCAAAATCAGTGAAATTAAACAATTATGAGTGTCATATTCAGTAAATTAACTGTGCAAGTACACAGGAGGAAATGTGAGTTCAAGAGGCTATAAGAAGGAAGGAATCTTTGTGGGGCTGACTCTAAGAAATGAGCTAAGACTGTGCTACATTCATTAAAACAAGCAACCACCCAAAAACAATTAAACTTAGGCTCTAATTGAAATATAATCACCGGGTCAAGGGAAATTGCTATATTCAATTCTGCATGTATTATTTTTTAGAAAGAGTCTGATGTATTGTGATTAAAAACATAAAAAGTAAATAGGTGAACAAACAGTCTATAAACCACTTTGCCACATGAAGAATTTGGTCATGTTTGACTTGACAAAGGGAAAATTATGTTTCTATGTGTATTGATTGCAAATAGGGAATCGGTGGGAGCATTACAGCTGACTCTAAATGTTTGATGATGAATTACCATGTAAAACAGGGATTGTATTTATTTTGAAAAACTTCTGAAAACAAAACCAAAAGGCTGAACATGGCAGAGGGAAGAATTTTCACTATATTATGAGTGAAATAATTTCTAATAATTAAGGAAAACTTGTAAATAATTCAGTACTAGAAATATTCAAGGACATATCAGAAGCTATTCTACAAGAGAAGATATGCAACAATGCTATCAAGGTGATTCTTGCAATGGATATGTGGTTGAACAGGATAATCTCCAATAACCTCTCACCTGCAGCTGTACCAGTGTGATGTGTGATCCCAACAGATCGTGGAAGCTAAGCTGGGCCACACCTGGTTAATACTTGGAAGGAGAAAGACCCAGCAACCCACCCACTCCCAAAACACAATCTGCCATAGAAAACCCTATGAATAGCAGAGAAACACTGACAATAGTGTTTCGCCTGTTGTACATAGGGTGGCTATGAGTCGGACATCGACTCAACGGCACCTAACAACAATGACAATAATTTTCTCTCAGAGTAAAATATTTTATTGAAGAGAGAAATACAATAGAGACAATGAAGCAAATGGCAAGAACGGATAGGTGACCAGATGTGGAAAGGAAAAGGAGAGAAAGGAAAATCATAACGTGATGTTGTATGCCACACATCATAGGCTATAAGAGAAATAATTCCAACTTGTGACTCTCTTTTACTCAACCTGTTATGTCCTTATTTTCCTGTCCTCAGCTCAGATTTCTTCAGGGAAAAGCCCAAAGTAGCCAAGGAATCATTTCTGGCTTTGTACTAATGAGTTAATTTCTCTGCACTTTCTTTCAGGTACTGTCAGAAGCACCAAGAGTACAGCCTGAGTACCATAAACAAATGAACTTCACAAGCAATCAGCTATTCAAAGCCAAATTCTCTCAGTCCAAGACAAGAAAAGCAGAATATATCCAAAGAAAATCTGTGAGAATTACTATTGTGAATTGTGGTAGATATTATTAAGCCATGCCCTTTATGGTTGTCAGAATAAATATAAATTATAAATTGACATAAAACAACTGAAAAAAAAACTAGGGCTTTTGCTGATATCTCATTTAGAAAAATGTGCTTTAAGTATAAATAATTATAGAAAGAAGCCAAAAGACAATAAAACAAAATGAAAAGCAGCTTAAGACTTTTCAACCATGAAGGATAAGCCTGAATGTTCAAGTTTTATTCACTCCTGTGCAGTTTATATGATTAGCATTTTATTATGTAAAGCTGTAAATTTGGTTTTACAGTGAAAATGAAATTGCTTTTTTTCAAACTGTCTCCTTTTCTGTAAAATAAGGAGTTTGAGCAACATGGTTACTACAGCTCATATCAATTCTAAAATTCAGCAATTAATAGACTGTGTTGATTATCTACTATAACTACCAGAGTAGACAATTTTAAGAGATCTTGTTTAAATTACTCTCAAGCCACATTTATACCCTCATTAGCAAGCAAGAGTTGAAATAACAGAAGTTATTATTTCCCAACTACCATCAGTATTCAAGCCTTAAAGAAAGATGATAGCAACAAACAGTCTCCATTATTAGAAACATGATTGTCATATCAATAGAATGAGAACACAGAATAGAATGTTGATGAACCTAGATATGTTCACTCCATTCACATCACACAGTGGTATTCATGAAATTGATTTCCTTTAAGAATAAAAAAGAGCCTTTATATGGGTATCGTGGTACATGCCTGTAATCCTTGCACTCAGGAGCCTGAGATAGGAGGATCATAAATTCAAAGCCAATCTGGGGCACATAGCGAGACCCTGACTCAAACACAAAAACAAACAAGAAAGCAAGAAAGCAAGCAAGAAAGAAAGAAAGAAAGAAGAAAGAATAGAGTTTTTAAATCCGATTTGTGTGATTTCCTGGCTACCTTCTTGGGGAACCAGGAGCATTGTCATGGCCCCTCACATTGATGAAGAAAATTAAGTGAGGGATTGGGGTATAACTTGCGTAGCATTTGAGGGGCCCTCAGTTCAATCTCAGCACCACATGCACACACACACACAAAGTTTGAAATAATAAGTTTCCCATCATTATAGAATACTCTCCTTGCAGGGTGTGGTGGCACATACCTGTAATCCCAGCAGCTCGGGAGGCGGAGGCGGGAGGATCGCAAGTTCGAGACCAGAGGCAGTCTGCGTAACTTAGCAAGAGCCTGTCTCAAAAAGTAAAAAAAAATGGGCTGAGGTGCATCTCAGTGGTCCAGCACTTGCAGAGCATGCAGGCGTGACGCCCTGGGTTCAACCCCCAGTACCACAAAAAAAAAAAAAAAAAAAGATACTCTCCTAGAAATATAAGATTAAGAAATAAAATTTTAAATCCAATACCATTCTTCATAATTATGTGAAGTCCCTTTTGAGTATGTGAGTATATTTAGGGTACAAAGCTTGCCTATCCAGTGGCATAAACTTCTTCAGTAGCTGAAAAATTATCATGGCAGACACATGAAAGGGGAAGTACATACTGGAACTTTTTGGTTCAAGGCCATATTTTATTGTGAGTTCACAGAATGTGAGATAACAGCAGCCTGTGGAAGTTCTAAAAATACCCCATCCAATACAAAATTTTCAAAATTAAAAAGATACAGTTAAAAATGGTACACAGATTCTTAACAGCCTTCAAAATATATCTTAACTGTAATAATTCAAATGTCCCTGGCAGAACCTAATTAAGAGTGGGCAAACTATGCTTCCCAACCTGTATCAGGCTCCATTGAGGGTGTGATCATATCATTCCATGCAACTGATGAGTAGGAGGTCAAATAAGACAATTTTGGATTAATTGGAATATAACATAATATAAAGAACCTGTTGCCAAGCTGATGATCAACAAATGTTTCTTCCACTGGGAAAGTGTCATCTCTAAGTACTTTCCTTGCATAGTGTGTGGATGACAAGTAATATTTGTGAAAACAGCATATTTCTGATAAATTAAAATTTTAAGCAGAATACTTCTCTATAGTTTTAGTCCTGAGCTATTCTGTTTCTGTGGTATATGACATACACCATTTTTCTATGTCTCTATCCCTGGTTCCAAAGAACCCTAGAGGGTGATTGAAATTAGAAACCTGCTCACTGTTAAGATGAACAGTGGTAAATACATCCCACAGGGGAGAAGAAATTATGTTTGATATTTTAAATAGTCACAAGAACTGTTCCTCACCAAACAGGGGTTCTGAAACTTTTTTTTTTTTTTTTTTTCTGTACTGGGGGTAAAACCCAGGGCCTCGAGCTTGCATGCTTTGCAAATGCTGGATCACTGAGCTGCACTCCCAGCCCATTTTTTAACTTTTTGAGACAGGGTTTCACTAAATTATGCAGACTGCCTCTGGTCTCGAACTTGTGATCTTCCTGCCTCTGCCTCCAGAGTTGCTGGAATTACAGGAGTCGGCCACTGTGCACCCCAATGAGTTCTCTAACTTTAGTTAGCATAAGAATCACTGAAAGCTAATTAAAAATCCTGATACCCTGCGTTAGCCACCATTTTAGCCATTTTCTGGGTGTGTTTTAGGCACATTCATTCCCAGACTATACTTGGAGAATAATATCCAAAATATGTGGTTACTTCTCACTGCAGATTATCTACTAAAAGGGAGAAATGGTATATTAGTGTCAATGAGATTGTCTAAATGGATTTCAAATGCATGTTCTTCACTGAACAGATTTTCATAATTGAGTGGCTTAGGTGGGGACCTGATATAACTATTCTGAGTGTGATTGATGCCACAGCTGATAAAGCTGAACTGTACTCACTAATATGCTACGCTCTGGGAGGTTCTTTATGCTGGAGGCTGGGACTGCTGCCCAGACACTGTGAGGGTAATGAAGATAGGCATGGGTCTTTAATTCCAACCCAACCCCAAATACTGAAAATGGTTAGCACTGAGCAGTTCTGTACATAGCAAGAACAAGACTGAGTTGGAAATTGTACTCCTATGTATCCCAGTGACAATATTCTAATATAATTTCTTTTCTAATGTTCTACAAAGGGATAGCTGTCAAATTAAACCTTTGGAATGGTAGCTGATCGTGTGAAAGAGTGACAGTTGGCCAGCGTGCCATTATTAACAAGCTTGCATTCTGATTGACCTAACAACCCATTGCATTCAGGATGTATATGCATATACCCCAGTTTGCACATCCTTAAAAAAATACTCTTTAACGAATAAACTGGCTCATGACAGCTGTCACTAGATTACCTTTTTCTAAATCTTATTTATAAATAAGGGTCAGTTATCCAGTAACCAAAAGGTTGTCATAGATTATTTTGTTGAATTTTTAATGATCTGAGTGATTGCCTAAGAGGATCTTTTGGGAAATAATTCATTGTGTATTTGCTGTCTATACACTGGCTAGGCTTTAAAAATCATATCCTTCAGAATGGAGACAAAAGAAAATCAAAGAGGTAAATCTAACATGCCAAATTTTGCAAAGAAAAAACATCATTCTATGCAAACCCAATGCATTTCATAACCTGGATGGTATTCCTTAGACCTCCCATGCCCTGGTAAGTTCCAGAAACCACCGGATCCACACTATGAGAATTCCAAAACACCTGCATCCTATGTATAAAATTAGACTATTGAAATTCTCCCTGGATTGTCACTTTCCTTTATTACAAACACATATTTTCTCCTCTTGAGATGCTTTAATGAGTAAAGAGTGCCACCAAGTGGCAACATCACATTCCTAAACCAGTTCTGTTTCCTTTAAAAGAACAAATTAAATGACATACTTTACCTTTGTTAATTGTGCTCATAGTCTTAAGAGAGACTGGCCTATTTGCAAGAATTAAAATATGTTTCAAATGACCACCTTCTGTCCCAGTTTTTAAAAAGTATATTTTACCAGACTGCTTAGAAAATTTGCTATGTTAAATGTTTAAGTATGAAAATTCTATCCACAGTTACTAGTGTTTGTAAAAAGAAGTATTACTAAGAATCTAATTTCCAAACATTATTGGATATATAGTGACTACTGGTATGGAAATCTGCATACCTTCTAAAAGAATATTTTCTTATATAAAATATTATCATTTCTGCCCAAATATTTCAAGTATATCAGATCAAATACAAAGAGATAAGATTTTAAGTAGTGTATAATCCCAGCAATGTTGACCTCTAACCCTTTGCTCAACATTGAGCAGAAATGAGATAATCCTGTTTTGCCACTTTCCTTTTTAAAGGGTTATACAATTTTGTGAGAATCAAATTCATGGATATTTTAGTTGTTAGTTCTGCTTCTATGTTCACTTATTCCCTCATTAAACAAACATATACTGAGCAGCTACTCTGCCAAGAATAGTCTAAGAAAAAAGTGAATGGGATTGTCCCTAACCTAAGGACATTCATAACAACCTGCACCTCTAGCTCCAATTAGTTTTGTGGAGACCTCAAGCTTAAGAAATAAAGACAAATTTTATTTACAATGATGTACTATATTTGTGAGCATTTTCTAAAGCTTTTGAAACGACTTTTCATTTAAAATTTCAGTTATAGTCACTATGACTTTGACCATAAACAATAGCTATGTGAACTGTTAACTATTATTCTTATATATGGTTCAGACTGTGGTTAAATGACTTACCTGAAGATGTCATAGGAAGGTGGTGTTGGAATTAAAGTTAATATTACAATCTCCAAAATTAATGTACTGTGCTCTTCTTCGGAAGCTAAAGCTCTTGTGATGAACACATTAAAACTAACATGGTATTTCAAGGAAGGTCATCATCTTAGTTTCTACAATAATTAGAGGGACTCTGACATGGCTTAAAATATTTCTGGAATGCTTATTTTGAATGTCTCTCATAAGAAACATAAAAATCAGCCTCATTATATATACAATTCAACATAGACTTATTCACTATCTGTTACTTACATGGCATTACACTGAGTGATGTCAAGGTACAAAGATGATGCAATTGGCGAGAAATGTACAATTTAGCTGACACAATGAGAAACGTAGTATTGATGCTTTTCTCCCTAATATTAATAGGTTGTGTGACATTCATGTAGATACAATATATACTGTATCCTATTGAACATAGGGTGTTAATAAACACATTTTATGTCCCTTTAAGGAAAAACACACTGACAATGGGTGGCAAGCTGCTTTTCTATCATCTAAAAAAATATTTTACATTTGTTTTAAGAGCACCTTCAGTCTTATTTGGACATCTATTTTCTTTAATAAATCACTCTATTGCATACATAAAAATTAAATACTGCAAAAAAATTGATAAAGACAATAACAATCATGCCACAACTGCTGTCTCGTGGTTAATAATTGTAGAACACCAATGATTATTATATGCACTCCAAATTAAGGAGGTATTAAAACGTTACAAATATTGTATTGTAAAATCACTGAAGTGCCTATTTCCTGCTCAGATTCCAAAATAGTCCTTGTGGAACTAAGATAAATCACAAAAATAAAAATAAAGCACCATGGTTTAACTCATTTACTTTTGTCTTTGGGTGCTATCATTAATCACCACAGCACTTAAAGAGCATACACTGTAGAGTCAATGAGACTTGAGATTAAATATTGGCTCTACTTCTTACAAGCTATGTGACCTTTAGGCAGGTTGATAAACTTTTATGAGCTTCAAGACCCCCATATGTAAAAACTGGAAATAATAATTGAATTGAATAGGTATTGAATGAAATAATATACCTAACACATTTAGCATATAACCAATAATGCTCTTATATTTGAATGTAGTCAAGGTCTGGGATTTTTCCTAAATAAAATAATGATACTATACAATTAAGCTCATGAATAGCTAAAAATCCTGTTTCCTCCCATTTCCAATGATAAAATGTGCAACATCATTTTCAGTTGAGCTTTTTAAAGCCTTGGATCTCACCTTTAACAAGATAACAAAAGTATTAAGTGCTCTGTCTCAAAGCCATTGTCAAGTCTCTACCAATTTATCAAGGGTAACAAATAAACCTGAAGGAGAAATCCAGTTTTTAAAGTTATCCTTTATGTTCAAATATTCAAACATTAAGAAGACTATGCAAAAGGAAGTTTATTCCTAATATGGTCCCACAGGGCTAAGCACAGTATTTGAAAAAGAAGCTGAACTTGTTGTTGTTGTTGTTGTTGTTAGGTGCTGTTGAGTAGGGTCAAAAGAAAAAGAAAAATATTTGAAAACATGCCTTTCAGACACTGTGGCCACCAGAATCACAATAATGAAGACAGTTCAGGAAAGAAGCAAGAGAGGGATTCTAAACCAGCTTGTTACTATGAGCTTTTGGATGACTGATGGCTTAGTTGCTCCTTTGCCTCCCCAGGACACCTTTGTGAGAGGTGGAACCAAGCTAAGCCCATAAATCAGACACAGCCTCTGGCTTGGGGACTTGTTAATAGAACATAAAGATAAACTTCAGAGACAATTTGTACCTCTCAACCTTCCCTGAGGCTGTTGAAGCCAGATATCCCAAGGTTCTACTGACCATCACTTCTAGATCACTTTCTGAATAGTCAAGGAAGTTTTAAATTTCAATACGCCCCTACTTCACATGCCAGATCACCATTACTAGCCTTTACTGAGTATTACTTATTTAAAAAAACAAGATGTACATAGTTATAGGCAGCAAATATTCCTCACTAGTAAAATAAAAATCTTCTATTTCTGAAAATATATTTCTCAACTGGGAACATTTTCTAGTTATTTCCATTTTAAAAAGAGGGAAAAAACCTAATCCTATGGGCAGGAGTGAATAAAATGGACAAATAAACAAATATTTGGAGAAGCGTACAGTATTTATTTCCCTTTCACCAGAGGGAGTAGATTTGTCTGTTTCATTATTCATAAGCCACGATTTTAGTTTAGTTTTCCTGCTTGCTAAATATCAAGAATGTTCTAAGCCCCAGGCAATAGGCTTTGGTAAATGATGGCTGAATTCCATTCACTGCATTATGGAAAAACATTTTAAATCATAAAACATGAGAATAATGGTGTTTGAGCTTTCTCTTTTTTTGTGGGAAGCATTGTAACTACAATTCCTTTGACGTCAGGGACTAGTCAACCTTTGTGTATTGTAAATGCCCATATGGCAAATTAATACAATATGAATTTTATGTTAATAAAAAACAATGTTAATTACATTCCCAAAGTTAATGTCACTTAATTGTTGGTCTATTGTGAACCTAGATGTAGTAATAAGGTCAAAATTATAATAAAACAATTTTTGACTTAATAGTGCTCACGATGCTAAAATCATAGTGACTCTCTAGATTGTTTTCAGAGTAGTTACAATTGTTCTATAAAAGACAAGATCCAAATTAACAAACAGAATCAGTTGTTTCTTAGTCTCTCCCTCGAATAGTTTATTTTTAAATTCCCTCTAAAATTTAGGTATAATGAGGAATACTATACCGAAAAGTTAAACAGATTTAAGTTCCTGACTTATTCATAGTTTTAAGTAGAAAACTTCCATCTGAAATTATCAGTGAAGAACTAAAAACTATTTTATTAGGTGTACCCATTTAATCTATGTAATCCTTATCTGATGGAATTACAAAAGTAAAATCTGCCTATGAAATACCACATTTAAGCCCTAAGAGGATGTGGCGGTTGTCATTGATACAGCATTGGCACATTCAAAGTAGAAAGAAAATATTTCCCATAATGCCAAAGTGATGAGAGGAAAACAGTAGTGGCAGGATTATCTGAGAAATATATGGAGGTCAACGAGGGTAAAGTCATTCAGGTACATTTTGTGCTGTTCTTAGAGCATTTTTGCCTTATCTGGTGTTCACTTGAAAATGGATCTTATTACCTGTAGGGAAAAATCTCATCCAAAAATATTGTGCTCATTGTATCTGATACAACCTAAACTACAAAAACATTAACTCCTTTAAGTCAAAATATTGGTGTAAACTATTTTATTATAGCAGCCATCGTCTTTTGCTACAAACATATTGATTAGATTTGCCAATAACTTGATAGGGCTGCAAAAATATTAGGATGGAGTGAGGAAAACTTTGATGATGAAAGAGAAAGTCTGGGAAAATATAAAGAACATCTAGAAATATGGTTGAAGAAAAATGCTTGTGAAATGTCTGTGAAAGGGTATGTGCTGAGGCTTGTCTTCTGAGAAGACTGAAAGTTATACCAGGTACCTAGAAAGAGTACTAAGAGAAGATGAGCTAGTCAAAATTCTTTAAGATTGGCCTTAACCGTTAATAGAATGGTTAGAATTAGTAGAAACCAAACAGCTGTATGGCAGGGGTATAGACATGATATGTATTAGAATCTGAGTTAGGAATATATAACTGAATTCTCTCCAAGTTTTTACCCTTAAGGTTTGTTTAGTATGAAAAACTGGCTAAGGGCTCAGGCAGGATGAAAAAGATAAGATCCCAAACCACAAAGTAACCAGCACTGGAAACAATTGATTTAACTATACAAAACAACTATGCAAATGATTGAGCACAGTCAACCATCTAGCAAAGACTATAAAATGAAGTTTTTGTCATCCTTTCCTCAGTTCCTTATCTCAACCCTCCCTCAGGAGATAGCAGACCCTTCTACCAAAAAGAATTTCTAGCCAACATGGAGGACTAAAAAAACTCTTTACACTCAGTGTTTGTGAGAAGACTGAGTTAAGAGATAGATAAAGGAAAAGAAAAAAGCAAAATGTACTTGATATATATGGAGATACAATGACAAAAATTCCTGCATGAGGCAATGGGTTTGGGGTTTGTCTGTTTTTCTTGTTGTTGTTTTTTGCAGTGTTGGGGATCAGACCCAGAGCCTCACATATGCTATGCTAGTGCTCTACCACTGAGCTACATCCCTATCCTAAATCAGATGTTTTTCATTTCTTTCTAATACCTAGATATCCATCTTCTTTGATTTATACTAAAGCCAGGTGAAGAATAAAATCTGTCTACATTAATTCTATCACCTTCCCTATTCTCTGCCATTTAACCACAAGAGGCCATAACTACCACAAAAAAGGGGCAGAGAAAGCAGAAGAGTTATGGTTTGTTTTACATTTTATGAAATGTATGCTAAAACATAAAACTACACCAGAAATGACAGAAAGGAAATTATAGCTATCATACATAATGCTAGACTGAGCAGAGATTGATTATACAAGCAATTTTAATTCATTTATTCAAATACAAGTTCTTAGAACCAAAATCAAGCTCTTTTCTTTATGATGCACACTCTTATGCTTCACAGAAGAGGTACTGTTTGACAGATGGCTTCTTAAGTTCCACACACTACACAGTCTTAGTGGAGCTGGAAAAGAAAATACTGTGGTGAAACAGATTCACCTAGAGCTTCTTACATTCCACTTCCACTAAGCAAGTTCTTAGGACAGGGTACACAAAGCTTCATTTGAATTACATAAATAACTTTCCAATGCCTACCCACCTAAGGGAAAGTACTCCTCAGTGAATTCTAAGGACTTGCCTATTCATCAACCTTCTGAAATCTGAGGGAATGAAGTAAAAATAACTCAAGTGACAGCCCTAGATGGAATTCATAAAACGACCTTCCACACAGTTCTAACTACCTCACACACTACGCAAAATAAATTGTTGAGGCAAGGCAGCATAATTGTTGTTAAATACTGGGATCATCCTAGGAGGAAATCATTATAATACATGGGTAACATAATTTTTATTATGGCATATTTATTATGGCATATTTTTATGCCATTTAAAAAAAAATCACCTGAATGTTTCATTGGGGATGAAAAATAAGATTTCTTTCCTCTTTTTGGAATAAATAACTTCTAAAGGGAAAAATGGCAACCTATTTTTGTGCTGGTCATGTTGCCTTCTTTGAATCCTAGAGATAAAATGAAAGATCAATTAGAACAAGAAACATGTAAGGTAGTAGAAGGTTAGGAAAGTCTCCCAATTTTTTTATTAAAAGAAAAGGCGATATCAAAACTCCCAACTCACCTTCCACCTTTTCTCTGAGAGTCAATGTCTATTTTGAAAGAATTCAGATGATGCTTCATGTATTTGTTCCCTTAGAGGACACCTCTCTTAAAAAGTCTACCAATTATCTAAATCTTGGGTGCACAGGCGTGGTCGACCCATTTTGCTTCCCTGCCTAACCCAACTATTTGCACCACTGCCCAGCTTCCTCTTCCCAAGCTTACATATATTTCAGGAGACTTTTTCTTTTTTCTTTTTTTGGATTTTTACAGATCTTTCTCAGGGTATGGGAGGGATTTCCAGAAACAATATTGAGCCTTTCGTCTTTTACTTCATTTTCATTTACACTGAATCTATGCTTATGAAATTGTTTTGTTAATTAAATTAGTAATAATTCTATTCTGGGCCTCTTTGGGGGGGTTCAAGGTTAACGATTCTACTCTTAAAAACCTCTGTAAAAACTGACTCCCAGATGTGATCAGTTTTCATGTAGGGTAAAAAACAAAGGTTTATGCACAGCTTCATCTTCACACCTCTTGTTTTATTCCTGGATTATCCATCAGGCTCCTTTATGTTCCACAGCTTGTTCTCTAGAAATGTGCTAGAAATAAGCCCACACGTGTGATAGGCCTCATAGATCTGAAATGCTAACCACCTTCCTTATATCAAACTGCAGAAAAGTTTGAAATAATGTTTTTCAGACTTTTTGAATAGAAAATACAATTTTATAGTAGCTTGGCTCTCTTTTGTATCCACTTTCAAATAACAAGTTCAAAATTACTAAACCTATTCTTAATTTTTAAACCGTCTTATTTTTGATGTGATGAGGTAACCAAATGCTGCTTATTTTTTAAAAAACATCACTAAAGAAAACAACAGCCAAGTATTTTTGTTTGGCAAGCATCCTTCTCTCAAGTAAAGAATAATACTTATTTCTGAAATTTTTGCATATCATAAAGTAGGGAGGGGGAATAATGAGACAGTTTTTAAGGTGATAGGATTAGCCGGGTCACTTTATTGCTTCGTTTCACAGAATTTAATGCTGAGAAAGAGATGTTCCTCTAAAATTCCACCTGTGCCTTTCCTCATAGTTATTACAGAGAGAAAGACTAATGCTTTGGGACTTTAATTTGCTCTACTCTCCCTTTACATTAAGTATATGAAAGTGAAATTACTTTAGGTACACTGTTGGGACCATGAAAGAGATCAATTTTTAACATCCTCCAGAATTAGATAGGTTCAATGAAAAATGTTCAAGTCTTAATCCTCTACATCATGTTTTTACAGTGGCATCATTCTTTATTAAATGAAATTTGGTGTATAGATTCATCTTGGATCCCTTACATTGTCAAATAACAAAGGAACATGAGAAGGTCACTCTTCTAAAAGGCCATTTCATATCACTGTTCTAAGGATTAGGCCTCTAAAAAGTCCCTGGTGCCATATCAATATTTTAAAGTATTTTACTGTTATTCCTTTTCACCTTCAATTTTTTTTAAAAAAAAGGTAAATGTTTAAGTCAGCAGAGAATAAAGATAATCTCTCTAGACAGAAGGCCTTGTGTAATACACTTAGGTTGATCTTGTGACCCAACAAAACCTGCCCTTTCTTGTAGTAATAGTAACCATTTTTTGCTTTGAGGAAACCATCCATAGTTAACCCATGCAATATGTTCATGTACTGTGTGTGTTTAATGATTTTATATATAAATATATAATATTTGATGATTTTATTTTGGTTGCTATAGTAAGATTCAGTTCACAACTACCCCCTTAGTAAGTGAATCAGAGGGTTGGGGTTTAGCTCAGTAGAGTGCCACGCTGCACTGAGGATCCGGGTTTGTTCCCCAGCACTGCAAAAATGGGAGAAGGATATGGCAATCCACTCCCAAAGAAATCCCAAAACAATCAGCCATTGAAAACCCTATGAGGGTGGCTATGAGTCAGACCCAATTCAACTGCATCTAATAACAAGTGAATCAGAATCTCTAAAACACTTGAAAAAGTTGTGACTCTTACAAGGAAGGAAATAAAAAGACTTAGAAATTAACTTAAAAATCTAATTTGGGGAGTGAGGGACTTGTCTATATGTCTTTTTTGTTATTTTATAATGATCAATTTTATTAATCTGTATGAAGAATCAACATAATGATAAAGCACTTGCCTTGCATACACAAGGGCCTAGGTTCTCTCCAGCCCCCAGAACCCCCATACATACTCACAAAAAATATCCACATATATTTGGTTCCTATTTTATTAGTTTCTTTTCTTGTTATTGTTTTCTTTTTTCTACTTTCTTTTGTTATTCTTCTTGTTCATTTTCTAAATTCTTGAGGTATCTGCTCAGCTCATAGATCTTCAGCCTTTTTCATTTTATTGTTTTAGTCATGACTATAAATTTCTGTCTAGTACTCCTTTACTAGAATCTCACATATCTGATAAGTAAGTACTCTAGTCTCTGGAATTTTATGTCATAATGGTTTACATCTAGTTAAGACTATCAGCAGCCACCATTCCTAACATATAGAAAAGACTTGCCTAATAATATAGTCAATACACAGAAAAACACTAAAATCAATAAATCAGAAAAAAAATTTGACCCATGATGCCTTGAACCTCCTACTTATAAAATTAAAAAAAATTACCTTTATTGATAAATTGGATTTTGACAATTTCAAAATGAAATAATCTTGACTAATCCAATGTTAATAAATCTCACAATGTAACTATTTATTTTCCCATAGCATTTGAAGACCAGAGTATACAATCAATCTCCTAAGGATATTCCTTCTACTTCCAGTTTACAGGGGCCATGAAGTGGTGTGAACTAAAAATTCCTAGGCTAGACTAATTTCAAAACAATCTTTTAGTACACTTGTTTGTTTGATTGATATTTCCCAAGCAGTATCTCTACAAGTAAAATGGACTTTTTCTATGGAAACAAGATTTTAAGTCAGGTTTTCATCATGAAACAATTGTGTTTATACAGGCATAGTGAGTGCTAGGATTACAGATGTGCACTACCACACCCAACACAAATAATTTTCTACCACTCAAGTAGCATGATACTTAAAGGAATGATGCACAAATAATATTTTAGTCAGGTTTCCAACAAGAAACAGACCACTCAAAATAATTCAGGGGAAATTACCTTAACACTCAAGATAATTACAAAGTGACTATAAAGTTTTCAAGAGGATAAGAGAAGCCACAGGGGATAATCTGTAATCTAGGTTTATTAACATCAAAGGGACAAAGGGAAGTAATAGTTACTGTAAAAGAGGAGAGAATCATGTAGAGAAGGCTACTTTGGAAGAAACAATTGCCTAAAGTTAAAGTAATAATAATAAAAAGCTCAGGGTTCCCTTAAAACGAGAGAGCCATACACATGAACATCTTGTCCTATTCACCTACTTTTGATAGCTTTCCATGACTCCCTATTGACAAAATCCAACCACAAAGCAGGTGGCAATAAAGTCTATTTTTATAATTGATACAAGACACTCTCTTGGGGCACCAGACTTGGTAGAGAAAGGATGAACAAACATCTGAGAAAGCAAAGAGAGGAGAAACAAACATGAATGCAACTTTGGTTTTACTTACTAATCCTCACGTGATCATCAAAACTATTTAACACCTCATTCCAACAAATAATTTTGGCTTGAAATATTTGTCGATATAGTATTATAGGTTGTTGTTGTTGTTGTTAGGTGCCGTCGAGTCGGTATCCAACTCATAGCGACCCTCATAGGGTTTTCAATGGCTGTTTCAGGATTGCCTTGGGAGTGGATTGCCAGGCCCTTCTCCCATTTTTGGGGTGCTGGGAATTGAACTTGGGACCTCAGAGACTGCAGTGCAGTGCTCTACCCACTGAGCTAAATCCCAGCCGTATTATAGGTTAGAGTACATATAAAGTCCAGCATTAAAGAAACTCCTAAATGAACCTTACTTACCATACATGAGGCTCTGTGTAGTTTTGCATCACTGTGGCAAAATGCCTGACAAAAACAGCCTACAGGAGGAAAGATTTATTTTGGCTCATGGTTCAAAGGATTTCAGTCCACAAAGGTAGGCTAGGCATGGCATTGATGAAGGCAGCAGAGCCTGTGGCAGAGGATTTCACACCATGGCAATCAGGAGCAGAGAAAGCTTACCAGTACTGGAAGGTCAAGTAAAATCTCCAAAGTCCTGCCCACAGTGACCTCCTTTCACCAGCTAGGTCCCACCTGTGAAGTTCTACAGCCTCTAAAGACACAATCACCACCTGCGGAATCAGTGTTCAAGCACCTGACCTTTGAGGGACATTTGAGATTCAAACTGTTCACACTCTGCCTTCAATCCCCAGTACCACAAAAAGAAAGAAAAAAGAAAGAAAGAAAGAAAGAAAGAAAGAAAGAAAGAAAGAAAGAATTTCCCTCTCACATGCACCTTCCAAGGTGACTTCACTTGGTAAAGTAGCTCCCCTCCATTCAGTTGCCAAGGGACATGTACATTTTACTTTGTGCCCCACATGCCCTAGGGCATTGTTGTTGTTAAGTGCCCTCGAGTCAGTGTCCAACTTATAGCAACCCTATATACAAGAGGTAAACACTATTGTCAGTGCTTCTCTGATATTCATAGGGTTTTCAAGGGCTGATTGCTTTTTGGGAGTGGGTTGCCAGGTCCTTCTCCCAAGCCTACAGCACCTGGTGTTTCTAGGTGGTCTCCCATCCAAGTACTAAACGGGCCCAACCCTGCTTAGCTTCTGAGATCTGATGGGATCAGATGCCACAGTGGTATGGCTGCAGGCCTACCTTTGTTAGCATATTTAAATATAACCTAATAAGATTAGTTTTCAATGATAGAAGGTGAATTCTCAGTGAGTTTCTCAGTCAAATTACTTACTTCTCAAATACATGAGGACAGACTCTCTACAATTTTATCCCTAAAATGTTCTGATCTCACAAAAAGCCAAAATTTCCCATTCTAAGTATATGATTCATTCTCTATATTTGCTACTTGTATTAAAAATAACAAGGGTTATGGTAGATATGGAGTAAACCTTTTCATATTGAGGAAAGTAAAACGTAGACTACATAGACTCTTAATCGATTCTAAGGAAGACAGAGAGGCAGACTCAGTAAATAGGCAAAAGATTATCTGAAAAACAAGAGATAGAGTCATATAATTCTCATAGTGACAAGAATTTCAGTCAAATTCAAGGTATGAATTCTGCCTGGAGTTGTGAAATTCCTAGGGACTTGTTTTTACACTTATAAAATATATAACTATGTCTCATATTTTAATTTTTATTCTTAAGGAAGCTATTAGTTTATTCTATGTCCTGATTGTGATTCTCAAATTGCTTTCCTTTATAAAACAAAGCCAGGAAAAAGGAGAAATATTACCCTAGTAAAATCCCTAACTGTACAAGTTTTATACATTTATGAAGAATCTTTTGCATCCATTTGTATATTTAAGAACTGCCTAACTAGAACATTAATTCATGTTCATCTAAATTATTTTACAAATACCAGCATCTAACAGAGTCCTTTTAGCATAATTTTAGTCATTTTTCAATTTTTCCTAAAATCACTAAAAGATGGCTGTTACCATAAATGAAGTCATCCTTTTTCCGTTTGTACAAATTGATTTCAGACAGAATCAAGAAAGTAAATATGGTAGTCATCTCCAATCTTGAAAGGTACACAGAGTCTTGAGGTAGCTTTAGTGTGGTTATTAGTATTCATCCTACTATTAAAACGTCTCCTTTTTATCAGTCTTTAATAGTTAACATTTTCTATCAAGATTTAGAAGTTCATATTTTTAACTCTTTGCACTCATTCTCAAAAGAATAGTTTCCATTCAAGTGCCACAAGTGAGTTTAGGAGAATTTTAGTACCCTGATATCTACATAGATTTATAAAATAATCCTGAGGTCTCTATGAATCTTATCTTCCTTTACTTATTTATTGTTATTTATTTCTACTTCAGTTATTCTCAAACAATATCATGTGATTCAGAAGACCACATTGTATAATTCAGTCAATGATTGTTTACATTTCTATTGTCATGTTCTATTTCAATTCATTGGTGAATATTATGGACTTTGAATATGCTACTATCAATATAGACTAAAACCAAATGCTATCACAAGAAAAAATATTCTTTTAAAATTCAAACTCAATTTTAGAAATATAAAACATAACTGAATAAATAACAATCTCATCTAGGACAAGCCCCAAAATACATTTCAGTAAACCATATCCAGTCTTTACCAGATTCAAAGAACTGCCCTCCCACACTCTGGAAGTGGCAGAACATTCACTTTTTAAGTTATTTTTAAATGTACTCCTCCAATTAGTGAAAAATTCATATTATCTTACATTAAAAATATGGGGAAATCATGAAGTCACTATAATTCTTTATTTTCAAAAAGTGAATCATAAGTTCTTAGGAATCAGAATCATTAAGAGGTCATTTAACCTACATAGAAGCTCACATCCACCACTTTCAGAGACAACTACATCAAACATATCCCAGCCAGATGGAAATCTAAATCTCATAAGAAACAAATTCCATAATCCACTACTCACTGTCAGGAAATTCTCCTTTATGTTTAAACTACAAAGCTCAGGCTACAGACTAAGCCTGCTTCCTCTAGCTCTATTCCTGGCGGAGGAGAAAAACAGATGGACACAATCCGTCATGCAGTTGAAAACAATAATTAGGTCACTTCTCTTTCTCCAGCATAAAACAGAAAATGTATCCCTTTTCGTGTTCTTGCATATACTGTATTTTATTTCTGAAGCATATCTAATCATATCTAAAGGGGTAAACATAAACTATTTCAGAAATAATATAAGGAGGGGTCTTCTGTGCAAAATCATCTGGGAGGCAGAGTTTATTCTTAGGCATGTCATCTTCCAGCCATCAGTGACTTCATGTTCCATCCCTATCTATCCCTGTCTATAAGATCTTGGGATCATTGGAGAAAAATATGTGATAAGTGAGATCAAGAAAGAGATGAGGGCTTGGTTTGACTCAGCTCAGCCCAGTTCTTTCCTTTGGCTTGGGTGCTTAAGGAAAACAGCACAATGTAATACCAACTGAATGAGGTACGAGTCTCTATTAAGCAACCCAAGCCTCAAATGATCCAAGTGAGCAATAATGGGAACTGAAGACAAGTACTCAGCATTTGGGACTTCTATCCCAAGGCAGAGTATTTCTCATTTCAGAAAAGCTATGACACTAGAAAGTCATTGGAATAAAGCTAGAATTGGGTATAGAGTGATGCATGGTGTTTAAACCTAAGCCATATGCAGAAAGTGTTAGAATTCTTGAGGAACATGGAGAGAGCCCTCCATCCTGAGTCAGAGTAACAGGAAGGGCGACAGAGGACATAGGGGTGAGGGTATAGGGCAGTAGCAGAGGGTTAACATTTATTTGGTTTACAGATCTTCACTGTCATGGTGGGGCTGAATTTATCAAAACTTTCCCTAAAGCACTGCAAACACATATTTATGCAAACTTAACAGACCTACAAACCTTAAATTTTTTCAATATTTATTTACACATGCTTGAGTATCTAATAAAAGCACCTACTATATGCTCTAGGTGCTAGGAAATGAAAGTGAACAAAACAGAAGAAAAAATTCCTGCCTTGCATAACTTACATTCTACTGAGGCAGAAAATAAACAAAATAATAAGTATACATATGGCATGATGATATGTGCCATGGTGAAAAAAACACAAAAGTATTGCATTTTTAAAATACAGAAAAGTCTCATTTTACTTAAGTTACAAGAACAAAGTTCTTTCAGACTTATCATGGCAATGAATTAATTGAGGAGAATTTGAGCAGATGCAATCTGCAGAGGTACTAAAATACCAGAATACAGCAGGCACTTGCTGTTCCCCTTGCAATTTAATCATTCTGTCTACCCAATCAGACTGGATTAGATCACAATAATGTATTATATGATAAAAAATATAGCTTTGAAGCTATTAAATACTATACAAACAAAGCTGCATTCTTTTTTATTACTAGGCCATTATTCATTCAGATGAAGTCTCATTAACTAAAATGTCTCTGGTACCAGGCTGCTGGATTGTATCTTTGCCCTTTCTTGTTTGATATTTTTATCAACAGCCTGAATGAAGGCATAGAAATCATGGGTCTCAAATTCACAAATAACACCAAGTTGAAAAGCAGAGCTAATATGTTGGATGACAGGATTAAGACTCAAAATGATCTTGACAAGGCAGAACACTGAGATGAAACCCATAAAATGAAATTAACAGACATGCTATGATTTTAAAAACACAAACAAATGAAAGAGCAAATACCTTGCTTCTGTACAAGATGGAAGAGACCAGGTGTAATAGATTTTTAATGAGGGAAGAAAAAAATTTAAGTCTTTAGTCAATCTCTAGTTGAACATTAGCCAACATTTTGATACAGCGTCAGAAAAAAACTATCTTAGGGTATAATAGAATAACATCTAAGTCATGATAGGCAATATCTATCAGTAGAAGAATATTCATATTTGAGCATCATACTTAAGAGCAATATTAAGGGTGACAGAAAATATAGTCTTCATATCATATAAGGTCTTACTAGAGAAACTCCTTGCTGTAGGAAAGAGAGAACTTATGTAAAATTAACACATATTCTCAAATATTATAAAGGGCTGTGGCTGATAAGAATACATCATCATATTTAAACCTATTAACCATATGACCTCAGAAAAGATCTTTGCCCTTCAGTGCCTCAATTTTTTATCCTGAAAATAGAGTTAAGAATATTAATTCCATAGGTTTATTACAAGGATTAACAATGATACATGTAAGACATGTGGTACATTTCCTGGATCATAGTCCATGTTCAACAAGGGTGAGTATTTTTATTTTTACTTTAACTTAAAGGTAGATAAGATTGAATAGATGTAAAAGAGAGAATCATGCCACAAAAGAAAGAAAGATTTCTGAAATGATTCCTTCCTTTCCTTGCATTTTCCATGAAGATGTTAAGTGACTGACTATCAGGGAATCTGAATTTCTTTTTTCCCTTTATTGATAAATGTTGGTGGGATACAGAGGAACACCACATTTGGTTGTTCCATTATACAACTATTACACCACTTTTGGTCACACTTTCATCAACTTACAAAGTTTATGGAAAATCTTTTGACTAATATAATACTCTTATGCACAGATGAGTTATATTCCCCTATTTTTCACATGTACTCATAAAGTTGCATAATTTACATTGAGATTATCTTCTCCCCTTTTATCCTTTTACATTGTTTATCCTCTCCTTACCACTTTCCACAACCTTTGCTTCCCTTTGTTAGTCTCCTCCCTCCTCCTTTCTACTTTACTTATATTTTCCCTTGTTGTTGCTGTTATTGTTAGGTGCTATCAAGTTGGTGTCTGTCTCACAGCAACCCTATGTACAACAAAGTAAACACTATTGTCAGTGTTTCTCTGCTCTTCATAGGGTTTTCAATGGTGGGTTAATTTCTAGGAGTGGCTTGCCAGGTATGTCTCCCAAGCCTACAGCACCTGGTGTTCCCAGGGAGTCTCCCATCTAAGTACTCACCAGGCCCGACCCTGCTTAGCTTCTGAGTTCTGACAGGATTGGACATCACAGTGGTACAGCTGCAGGCTTTCTTCTCTTAGCTACGTTTAGTTGTTTATTTTTATATATCTACTTAAGTAAAGGACACTGACTTCATGGCACTTACCAAGAACAACAACAACTTATGTATAGGTCTTTTTTCCCTTTACATAAGATTCTGCTCCAACATATGAGTGAGAACATAAGGTATTTCTCTTTTTGAGCCTGTGTACATTCACTTAAGATGATATTTTCCAGTCCCATCCATTTTGTTGCAAATGATACTATTTCATTCTTTTTTATTGCTGAGTAATATTCCATTGTGTTTATGTACCACAACACTTTATTCATTCTTCTCTTGATGGGCATCTTGGTTGGTTCCATATCCTTGCTATTGTGAAGAGTGTTGCACTGAATATAGAGATTCAGGTGTCTCTATGGTATGATAATTTGCCTTCCTTTGGGTATAGTCCCAAGAGTGGTATAGCTGGGTTGAATGGTAGTTCTATTTTTAGTTTTCTGAGGTATCTTCATATTTATTTCCAAAGTGGTTGAACTAATTTACAGTCCCACCACCAGGGTAAAAGAGTTCCTTTTTTTCCACGTCCTTGTTAGCATTTGTTATTATTTGTTTTGTTGATCTTGGCCATTCTTACTGGAGTCACACAGAATCTCAGAGTTGTTTTGATTTGCATTTCTCTAATGGCTAGGGATATTGAGTATTTTTGCATGTGTTTCTTAGCCCTACAAACTTCTTCATTTGAGAACTGTCTACTCATTTCCTTTGCCCAATTGTGTATTGTGTTATTTGTTGTCTTGGGATTTGCTTTTTTGAGTTCTCTGTAAATTCTAAAAATTTGTCCTCTGTCAGATGTTTAGTATGCAAAGATTTTTGTCCTATTCATCGGGCTCTTCCTTTACTCTGTTGATTGTTTCCTTTGCTGTACAGAAGCTTTTTAATTTCATGTAACCCCATTTGTCAATTATTGGTGCCATTTCCTGAGCATCTTGTTAAGGAAATACTTTCTTATGCCTATGTGTTGGAGCGTGTTTCTTATCTTTTCCTCTAGTAGTTTTAAGCCTTGTGGTTTTATGTTGAGGTCTCTTATCCATTTCAAATTGACTCCCAAGCAAATTGAGAGATATGGGTCTATTTTCATTTTTATGCAGATGGACATCCAATTTTCCCAACAACATTTGTTGGAGAGACTATTTTTCAGCATTGAGGATCCTTAGCCCCTTTGTCAAAGATCAGGTGGCTGTAGTTGCATGGATGTATCTCTGGAACTTCAATTCTATTCCAGTGGTCTTCAAGCCTATTTTTGTGCCAGCACCACACTGTTTTTGCTGCTATAATCCTGTAGGATAGTTGAAAGTCAGAGATTGTGATGCTGCCTGCACTGATTTTGCAGCTGAAGACTATTTGGCTATACCTGGTGTTTTGTGTTTTCATATGAACTTATGGATTACTTTTTCTATTTGTGCAAAGTCTGTCATTGGGATTTTAATGGGAATTGCATTAAATTTATAAATTGCTTTTGGTAGTATAGCCATTTTTACAGTATTGATTCAATCCATGAGCAGGGGTGATCCTTCCATCTTATAGTACCCTCTATGATTTCTTTCTTTAATGTTTTGAAGTTTTCCTTGTAGAGATCTTCAGAGTCTTGGATTAAATTGATTCCTAAATATTTAATTTTTTTGGTGAGCTATTGTAAAAGGGATTGTTGCCTTAATTTCCATCTTTTCCCATTCATTATTAATATGAAGGAAGTCTATTGATTTTTGAGTGTTAATTTTGTATCCTGCTACTGTGCTGAAAGAGTTATTTAGGTCTAAGAATTTCCTAGAGGAATTTTTGGGGTCCTTTAGATAAAGAATCATGTTGTCCACAAATAAGGATAATTTGACATCTTCCTTGTCTATCTGTAACCCTTTAATTTCTCTCTCTTCTGATTGGTCTGGCTAGGATTTCAATCACAGTATTGAATAAAAGGGGAGAAAGTGGACATCCTTGTCTTCTTCCTGATCTTAGAATAAATGGTTTAAAATTTTCCCAATTTAATATGATATTGACTGTTGTTGTTGTTAGGTGCTGTTGAGTCAGTATCTGACTCATAGCGACCCTACATGCAACAGGGGAAACACTATTATAGGTGCTTCTCTGCTGCTTATAGAGTTTTTAATGGCACACTGATTTTTGGGAGTGGGTTATTGGGTCCATCTCCCAAGCCTACAGCACATGGTATTCCCAGGTGGGCTCCCATCCAAGTACTAACCAGGCCCAACCCTGCTTAGCTTCCAAGATCTGACAGGATCCAATGCCACAAGGCTATGGCTACAGGCGATAATTGACTGTAGGTCTGTCGTAAATAGCCCTTTTGATGTTAAGGTATTTCTCTATTGTGTTCATCTTCTCCAGAGTTTTTATCATGAAAGGGTGTTGCATTTTGTCAAAGGCCTTCTCAGCATCAATTGAAATGATCATGTGATTTCTGTCTGCAAGTCTCTTGATATGTTGAATTACATTGATTGATTTTTCATATGTTAAACTAGGCTTGCATCTGTGGAATATAGCCCACTTGATCATGGTGTGGAATATCTTTTATGTGTTGCTGAATTTGGTTTGCCAGGATTTTGTTGAGAATTTTTGTATTGATATTCATCAGTGAAATTAATCTATAATTCTCTTTCTTTCGAGTATCCTTATTCATTTTTGGTATCAGTTTGATAGTGGTTTCCTAGAATAAGTTTGGAAGTCCCTCTTCCTTTTCTACTTTTTTAAATAGTTTAAGGAGAATAGCTATTAATTTTTCTTTGAAGGTTTGAAAGAATTCTGTTGTGAACCTATCAATGCCTGGGCTTTTCTTTGTTGGGAGACTTTTTATTACTTTCTCTATTTTGATGAATATAATGGGTCTGTTTATATTGCTTACATCCTCCAGGCCTAATTTTGGTAACTCATATGTGTTAATGAACTTATCCATTTCTTCTGTATTTTAATTTTTTAGAGAGGACAATTTCTCAAAGTATTCCCTGATGATTTCCTGGATTTCATTGTTATTTGTGGTTATAACCCCATTCTCATCTCTAATCTCTTTTCCGTTTGGGCCTTTTCTTTCTTTCTGTTGGTGAGACTGTGGGGCGGGGCATCTATTTTATTAGTCTTTGCAAAGAACCCGCTCTTACTGTCATTCTTTGAATTTTTATTTTTGATTCCAATTGGGATATCTCTGCCTTGATGTTAATAATTTCTGCCTAAGTACTCCTTTGGGGATTGGCTTATTGTTGACTGGCTTTCTAATGCCTTGAGATGTGTCATTAAGTTATTTAATTGCCAGTCAACCACTGTCAGGGAAAGCCCTGCTGGGTCATTGTTTGGCCTCACACCCTTGCAGGTACTTCACCTTATCCACTTCCAGCCACCCAGTGACAGGGATGGCCCCCTGGTTCACTCTTCAGCCAGGTGCCCTTGCTGGTGGCTTCACCCTGTCTCCCACCAGCTGCCTGGCATCAGGGATGGCCCTGCTGTGTGTCTTTTCAGCCCCTTGCCCTTACAGGCAGTGCAGCCTTTTCCCCTGCCAGCCACCTGCTGTCAGGGATGGCCCCCATTGGTCTCTCTTCAGCCATGCCTGTTCCTAAGGGCTCTGTATCCTCCAAAACTCTGCCCCTGTCTTCCCTGGTGCTGAGGATTATGGAGAGTCACCCCAATATTTCCTCCCCTTCTCTGTCATTTTAGTCTCTGCTATTTGGTCAGTTGTCCTCATGCCATCCCACTTTTCTTGACAATTAAAGCTGCACTCTACTCCTTTTGTTTTGTTTTGAGTAGGGAATTTCATGAGTTTCCCTAACTATTTTCTACCCCAATTGAAGTATGGCTGTTATCCATCTGTCATCTTTAGAACAAGAATTTGAATTTCTACATTGAGTGAAAGTTGGACAAGATAATTTCTAGGTACTCTTCACTGAGTAATTTTTTATATCCATTACAATGCTAAGATTTTGTAATTCTGATTTCTGTCCATGCATCTATTACATATGTTTCAGACACTGGTAAAACCAAAATCACATTGTTGTTGTTGTTAGGTGCCGTTGAGTCGGTATCCGACTCATAGCGACCCTCATAGGGTTTTCAATGGCTGGCTGTTTCGGGATTGCCTTGGGAGTGGATTGCCAGGTCCTTCTCCCATTTTTGCAGTGCTGGGAATTGAACTCGGGACTTCAGAGACTGCAGTGCAGCGCTCTACCAACTGAGCTAAATCCCAGCCCCCAAAATCACATAGAAACAATTATAACTAAGATTATTTGTATTTTTGTTGTTTTCTGTGTTAGGAGATAGCTACATTTATTACACTCTTCACAAACAAAGAAACTGAGGCAGAAAACATAAGTTCATACAGCCCATCAGTGACCAAGTAACAATCTGAACCCAAGCTTCTGAATTCAAAGCCTCCAGGGTTATTTTAGGGCCCCTCAGCCACCCTTTCTTTCTATAGCTGTTGTAGCAAGTGGACCCAAAAAGGTTTTTTGGATTCCCTAGGGTCTCTATGATTATCTCCAAACTTTTCTACAAACACATTTAATAAATTTAAAATCACAAGGTACTACTGATGGATGAATTTTAAAATATCTCCTGCATTATTAGGAAATTAAATGTCCCACAAAATGACACTCTTTATCCACTTTGAATGGAATTCATTGAGTGATGAATTGCCTACTTCAGTTCTAATTTATTCAGATTTACAGAACACAAGTTAACTTGTACTTGTGATTCAAGATCATCTTATCATAAATATCAGTTTTTGTTTTATGACATCATTCATCAATGTCCCCAGGACGTATTGACCAATGGACCATGTCAAAACAAGCAGACTTGAGTGAGAGACTGAGGAACTTTACGTTCTATGCATTATAAGGTCTGATCTTTGTGACAATGTCCTGGGTCCTCAGGAACATCATTTGTTTTCTTCCTGGTTCCAGATTGTTTCAGATGGGTGTAGTTATAAGATGAAAGACTTCTAGTTATGTAAGATGGTGCTGCTTACTCAAAGCAAATTTCGGTGCCTATCAGATAATGAAAAAACAAAGTGTGGGAATTGGTGCATGGTGAGACAGCAGGAAAAATTAGCTGAACAGTGTGATTTCTGCAAGCCACAGGAAATTTTTTCTATTGAAGGGGTAGATTGCTGAGAGGAATTAGAGGGGATTGGTAGGAACAAGTGAGAAAGTTTCAAAGCATATTGGGTTCAAAGAAGTTAAATTTTATGACACCTTAAACCTAAATCATTTTTTCTGTTTATTTGGGTAATGTTTGTTTCCTGATTATTGGAATCAGTTTAAGTTTCAAGTTCCTGTGTCTCTGTGTGTTTAAGCTTTCAAAGCAGGTGTGTTTAAGCTCCCCAATATTTTTAGCAGTTCCTTGCATCCTCTTTCCTGAAATTTAAATAGATTCATATTCAGTTTTGTAAATATTTTTTTTTCTCTTTCCATAGAAAGCTGCAACTCAGGACTTACTTGGAAATTTACTTTTGAAACTTATGATAATGATCTACAAATATTTTCCTGGGGAAGAGATTACACATAAATAAATAGATTCCATGTACTAAAGCTCTAATTTGATTGAAATTTGGTGGATGTTTGTTCTGTTAGTTGATCTTTCTGTTTATCTTACCAAATATTTCAATAGAAAACTAACTACTGAATTGTACCTTAAGAATAGAAATAATAATCACAGGATAAGAGGGTATACTTTATAATCACTTATATTATCAATGTGCAGGAAACCCCCCAAGTAATTATTAATTCAATAAGCATTTATTGTGCTTTATTCCAGTTAAGCAGTCTGCCAAGTGCTGAGTATACCATATCATACAACATAGCAAGTGCCCAAGTGATAGGAACTCGAAGAAGAAAGAGCTAACTCAGATTGAGATCCAGGGAAGACAAAAAGATAGGAATTTACCACAAGAATGCAGTGCAGTTAGGACAGGAGAAAGGACATGCCAGTCAAAGAAACTACAAGCCAAGGCCAAAAGCTAAGAAAACATGGAATATGAGGGAAACTTCTCCTGCTTTGTGTTTTCTCCAATTCTCCTCCCTTCCACTTTCAAATCTCTTCTCCAAACTCCCATTTCCCATCATTTCCCCTGGAGCAATTTTTATCAATATCACCAATGACTTCCATATTACTAAGTCCAATTGTAAGAGTTTTTTATTGCTACTGTAATATAATTTACTATAAACTGAGAGACTGAAAGCAACACAGATTTATTTTCTTATGGCCCTGCAAGTTAAGAAGTCTGACTTGGGTCTCACTACACTAAAATCAAAATACTGATAGGTTCTTAGGAATTTTATCAGAAGCACTACAAAGTTTGAACTAAGAGAGGCAGAGAGAATACAAAATAAAATGAAGCCGTCAAACTCCCCAGGATTCTATGGGCAAGAAACAGACTGCTAGTACTCAGATACAAACATGTGGTATCTTTGATGAGAAAGGAAAGATGATTCCAGAGGTGGAGAATTAGACCCAGAGAGGAGAACTGAGAGCCATGAGAGAGTATTGAAATTGTTAGAAAATTATGGCTTCTTTTTCTTTTCTTACATTTTCTCCACTTTTGAGCAGAACATCTATCATCTATCCCTTGCCTTTTTATTGTATTTCAGAAGAAAATAATTTATTTTATGATAGAAAATACAGGCAGATAAAAAGGAATTGTGCCCCATATGGGTTATATTCAGAGTCTTACTCATACCTAAGTTGGCTGATGAGCTTTAGGATTTTTGAACAAATAAAATTTAGATGAGATTTTGGATATGAGTTGATGAGAGGAACTTGGGATTGGGTAAAAGTATTTTGCATAAGGAATACACATGAATCTTTGGGAGTCAGAGAGTGGACTATTGTAGGCAGAATAATGGCTCACCAAACATGTCCATATTCTAAATGTTGTTGTTGTTTATGTTAGGTGCTGTCGAGTCGGTATTCGACTCATAGCGACCCTGTATACAACAGGTGAAACACTATTGTCAGTGCTTCTCTGCTGTTCATAGGGTTTTCAATGGCAGATTGATTTTTGGGAGGGGGTTGCCAGGTCCTTCTCCCAAGCCTACAGTATCTGGTGTTCTCTGGTGGTCTCCCATCCAAGTACTAACCAGGCCCGACCCTGCCTAGCTTCCGAGATCTGACGGGATCGGATGCCACAGGGCTATGGCTGCAGGCCATATTCTAAATATACATATAAATATAAATATATAAATATGCCAGGCAACAAAGCAATAGGCAACTAATTTTGCAGATAGTGTGAAGGTTGCCAATCAGTAACCTTAAAATAGGAAGATCACTCTGGATTATCATGGTGTTCCCAACATAGTCATGTGGATCTTTAAATGGGAAAGAGGAAAGCAGAAGAGTCAGAACCAGAGAGATGGTGTTTTGAGAAGGACTGGCCAGCCACTGCTGACTTTCAAGGCAAAATGGCGCCACAAATAAAACAATGTGAGTAGCTTCTAAGAAGTGGAAAGGGTAAATAAGTGGATTCTTCTCTACAGACTCCAGAAAGAAATCACCCTTGCAAACACCTTAATTTTAACCCAGTGACTTCTGACCTCCAAAACTGTAATAAATTTGCATCATGTTCAATCACTGAGATTATTAAGAACATCAATAGGAAACTAATACACAGGGAAGGCTGAAAAATTGTCACTGAACAGAGGAGATTAAATGCAACCTAACTTCCTGGTTTGAATCTTGGAACCAGGAAAGGACTTTCGTGGAAAGTCTGTTGAAATTTAAATAAAGTCTAGAGTTTAGTTAACTGTATCACACCATTGCTAATTCCTTAGTTTTGAAAAATGTACCATGGATGCAAAGATGTTCACCCTGGGAGAAGCTGAGTGAAGAGTATGTGGAACTCTCAGCACTGTCTTTACAACATTTTTCTATGCCTAATTTAATTCTAAAGTAAAAATTTACTTTAAAAAACAGCTTAGCTAAAAATGAGAGTGAGTTTGTGTAGTTAATTCTGCAGGTGCTAGAGTCAAGGTTGATTTTGGTATCATTGCATGCTAATTTTAAAAAGTCATAATGAAACATCTTACTTTGTACAATTAATATATCTTAATAAAAAACATGGCGCTGGGGTTTAACTCAAGTTGGTAAAGTGTTACTCTGCACTCTCTGAGGACCCTGGTTCGATCCCCAGCACCACAAAAAATGGGACAGGGGTGTGGCAATCCACTCCCAAAGCAATCCTGAACAATCAGCCATTAAAAGTCCTATGAGGGTCACTATGAATTGGACTGACTCCACAGCACCTAAGAACAAAAACAACAATAAAAAATAAGGGTTGGAGTTTAGTTCAGTTGATAGGACAGCGACTCTAAACTCTCTGAGGACCCAGCTTCAATCCCCAGCACTACAGAAATGGGAGAACATGGCAATTCACTCCTAAAGCAATCCTGAAACAATCAGCCATTGAAAACTCTATGAGAGTCACTATGAGTCAGATCTGAATCCATGTCATCTAACAATAAAAAATAAATTTACTTTAATCTAATTTGATTAAAATAGATTTAATTATCATTAAATTCTGTGGAGGAGGTGGAATACAAGGAAAAAAAGAAAAAAATGCTTATATTTTTAATTTTTCCAGAGTAATTTATTTGACATTTTTTGAGAGTTTCTCAAGAAATCCCAGAAAAATACCAATCAAAATATTTATTGTACATGTGGCTAACCTCAGCAAAACTATAAATTATGAGGCAAATATGACCAGACTTGCTTTCTTCTTCTATTTTCTTGCCCATTTTCTCCTTAACTTTGTTTTATGCATTTCTGTCTCAAAGTAGTTTCATGCAGTCCTTTCCAGTTAAATTGAAAATAGGCTTGATAAAAATAATTTGCATCAAAGCACTTAATGACTTGAAGTATTTAGGACTCTTCTTCAAAACTTTGTACTTTAAAAGAAGAAGGAACTAAGAAATATAGAAACATATAGCACATTTGCATATTTTTCTAAATATATGAATAAATTACTCCCAGAATTTACTGCTTCTATCACAGCTTTCATACTTTAATTATATCTCGTATTCTATCTTTCCCTAGTACTTGGACAGGATGGATAATTTAGAACAAAGTTTTAGTACCCAAAACATTAAAAAGATGTAATGATTCTTTTAAATTTCTTTAGCTATCAAACTACAGGCAACCTCTATTCTCAATCAAATTATTTTCTGGTAAAATCTCAAATACTAGAATTTATTCTTAACAATTCAAGCAGGTAATTGAGGGTACAGATGAAATTTGAAGTGAACCCAACTGTGGAGCACAATTAAGGCTTTGCTTTCTCCCTATACCTCTGTCGTTTTGCTCCCACCCCCACCCCTGCCTTTTGCACATTCAAACTGGGTAACTCAAAAGAATCTGCTGATTTCCTTCTTCAACCACTATCATACTAATAAACTGTAACAAGAAAATATAAACTGCCATTAGTCTACAGTAGTTATATCAAGGCCTGCAGCCGTAGCCCTGTGGCATCTGATCCTGTCAGATCTCAGAAGCTAAGCAGGGATGGGCCTGGTTAGTACTTGGATGGGAGACCTCCTGGGAACACCAGGTGCCGCAGGATTGGGAGAAGGACCTGGCAACCCGCTCCCAAAAATCAATCTGCCATTGAAAACCCTATGAACAGCAGAGAAGCACTGACAATAGTGTTTTGCCTGTTGTACACAGGGTGGCTATGAGCCAGATACCGACTGGACGCCACCTAACAACAACAACAAAGTTATATCAGAGCATGCTTATCCTTTGTTAAAAAATTAACTTCATGTCATCTCTACTTGTTGAAAATAGCCTGAGAGACATGGCTTTTCCTCCTGAATGTATGTGCATAATGTCCTCTCATTCTGTTCATGAACAAGTCATGGACATTACAATATGGTGCATTTCCAGTAAAGTGCATGCTCTATAATAAAGGACATATTTACTACAGACAAAAGAAAAGTTCTGTTTTTCTTACACTTCAAGTTCTAGCACAGAATACACTTTTTCCAGGAGGGTGATTTCCTATCTTAATTTGGCAAAGCTTTTCTATATCTAATAAGGAAAGCATAACTATCACTTCTCCCATGACAAAGGAAGGCATTGTGTGCAAGTATATTTTTGAAATCTTACTTTACTCATCTGATTCAGATGGAACTGCTAAACAAAATACTATGCCTAGATAGCTTCAACAATAGACGTTTATTTCTCAATCCTGGAAGCTGGGAAGTCCACAACTAAGATGCTGGAGGATCTGGATCCTAGTGAAGGCTCACTTCCTCATTTGTAGCCAGCCACCTTCTTCTTGTGTGCTCACCCAGTCTTCAAAGCCACCACATTGGAAATGTGGATGGTAATATATGAATTTTAAAGGAACACAAGCTTTCAGTCCCTAATGCCTTACTAAAACATGATAGTTACTTATCACTGTGGAATTGTTGTTGTTGTTGTTGTTGTTGTTGTTGTTGTTGTTGTTAGGTGCCATTGAGTTGGGTCTCACTCATAATGACCGAATGTACAATAGATGAAACACTCCCTGAGACTGTGCCATGTTGAGCACTATGTCAGTGCTTCTCTGCTCTTCACAGGGTTTTCAGTGGCTGATTACCTTGAGAGTGGGCTGCCAGGTCCTTCTCCCATTTTTGTGGTGCTGGCCATCTAACCCAGGGCTTCAGAGCACACAGAGCCCCACTCTACCAACTGAGCTAAACTCCAGCTCAACTGTAAAATTAGGAGAGAATATCTTGGTTAATTCAGTCCTACTTGTGTCAAAAATCTTAAGCATATGATAAGTAACATATGAAGAAGGTATGTTTCAATTATATGATTGTTGTTGTTGTTGTTAGGTGCCATCAAGTCGGTATCCGACTCATAGCGACCCTCTGTACAACAGGGGAAACACTATTGTCAGTGCTTCTCTGCTGTTCATAGGGTTTTCAATAGCAGATTGATTTTTGGGAGGGGGTTGCCAGGTCCTTCTCCCAAGCCTACAGCTTCTGGTGTTCCCAGACTGTCTTCCATCCAGGTACTAACTAGGCCCGACCCTGCTTAGCTTCCGAGATCTGATGGGATCGGATGCCACAGGGCTATGGCTGCAGGCAATTATATGATTAGGGAGAATAAAGTCTATCTAAAGTAAAAGGAGGGCAGGAACCTGACTTCATGAAAAGCAGCAGACTCATGGGCTGTGACTCAAGATCTTGGCTTTGTCTGAGATGCCACTGTCAACCAAATAAAAGATGGAGAAAATTCTTTGAACTGAAATCATATTCACATATTATCTTAGAATAAATTCAACAAGATTTAAGGCATAACTGTGATTAAGACCTAGTCCTGCCAGGTACAGTGTTACCTGACAGTAAACACAGTGACTTGGGAGGCTTAGGCAGGAGGATGGCAAAGGTTGAGATCAGAGGCAGCCTGAGTAACTTAGTGAGACCCTGTCTCAAAAACAAAAGATAAATAAAGAGGTGGGTCTGTGGCTCAGTGGTAGAGCACTTGCATAGCATGCAAGGCCCTCTTTTCAAACCCCTAAAACTAGGTGGAAAGGTCTATTCCTACAAGAATGGAAAAAAAAATCATGAAAAATTCAACCTATCAAGCTGTCTCAAACTCCAATATTTCTCCCAAAGAACCAGAATGAAGGAGAAGGATCAAGGAAAGAGGGACAAATCTAACATTTAGAGCATAGAGTTAAGCAGGCATTATATGGCTATTTTATTTCATCCTCATAACTATACCATGTAATAAATATTGTAGAAGTCATGCATTATAGATGACAAAATACAGAATCTAAAAGCAGAATTTACCCAAGATCATACAGAGAAGCATGAAACATTTCTGCTATTGAATTGAGTGCTCTTTCCAAAGCAGTACAGGGATTTCCCAACATGGTATGGTTTATTACTCTTTAAACCTTCCTAACCAGCTTTTTTTAATCAGTTTATATAATCAAAATGTCTATAATGGGCTATTAAGAGTAAAAAAGTGTTGCTGAGAAATATTGAATGTACCTAAAGAGTGATACTGAAAACAAAAAAAGCTGTATGTTCAAAATTATGTTTATGATTAAATTGTAGAGTGATTCAGCCATTAGAATAAAGATATCTCCTAACAAAAGACTAGGTTAAGTTATAATATTAAGCAATAAGAGCAAGCTACAAAGTCATATATACAGGGAGAGTACTATGTTCAAAAGGCATAGAAAAATAAAATCTATACAAAAAATAAAATGTGATGGATTAAGGTGATTGAATTTTGCTTAATTCCTTTGTTTTTGCTATTGTCCATAGTTTCTCTGACATACTTTAGTTTGTTTTTTTATAATTTGTTAACTAGAAATTAGTGAGCTGGTAGAAGCAGTAAGCTCAATTATTTTACTCAGCCAAACAACTTCCTCCTTGAGGCAAGCAACAGTTTTGTTTTGTTTTTATCCATTTTATGCCTCCTAACACAAAGTCCCTTATAACAAGTACATGCTTAATTTTTTATGGAATACATTTTTTAAAGGATAGACATAAGCAAGGAAGATCCCCTTCTCCTTAGAAAGTATTCCCTATATAGGTTCACTAATCAGAGGTTTATTTGTGATAATGAGTTCCTGTTTTAAAATTCAAATGCATCAAATACCTAAACGAGCAAAAAGTATGAACAAAGAACACGCAAGGGGAAACACGAATGGCTAATAAACATTAAATGAAAAGTTCAATCTCATTAATAAACAAATAAATGAAAATTAAAGTGAAATTAATTTTCCTTATGAAACTGGAAAAAATTTTCATGGTAATTCTCAGTGCCTACTGGGGTATAAACAAGACTATAAATATACCTCTCTCATAAATTGCTGCTAAGACTGAAAAATTGGTACTAGCTTTCTAAAACCAAGGAAACAAAAATCTTCAACTTTTGGCTAAGGCATCCTATTTCTAGGAACCTTACTTAAAGAAAAATATCTTACATATATGCAAAATACTTATCTTCATTGATGTGCAATGCAGCATCTTAACCCTGAAGCAATCTAAATAATCTAAGTTTCCACAATAAAGGAAAACTAACATTTTAAGTACTAATTCAGTAAAGTACTTGATAGCCTTTAATTTTTTGAAAAAGATCTGAATATGAAAAAATTCTCATGATATAATATTCTTTGAGGAGAAATAAGACATAAATTGTAAGACTGAGGATTCACTGTGGTGGTAAAAAGGTCCTGGGTGCAATCCCCAGCACAAAGTGTATACCATCATAATCTCAGTTTTACAAATATTTGAGCATAGGGAAAATATTGGGAAGGTAGTAATGCTTTTTGGTGGCTAATAATGTTTAATTTTTGTTGTTTTCTTATTTTTCTTTCATATATAAATTTTCTAAGAGAAAGTTTGTTATAAATAACCAGCCTCTTGAAGATGTATTCTACCAATTCTACTTGTAACTTCTAGGAATCCATCTCAGATGAAGAAAATATTTTTACACCAAGATGTTCATATCCATCTTTTATGTAAAGTAGTGCAAGATGGGGAAACAGATAACAAGTTAAAGATGTTGCTGTTTTTGTTAGGTGTTGTCGAAATAGATCTGACCCATAGTGACCCTATGTACAACACAACGAAACAACCCCCAACACTGTGCCATGCACATGATCTTTTTTTTAATTATTTTTATTTTATTTATTTATTTATTTTTATTTTGAGACAGGGTCTTGCTAAATTACATAGACTGCCTCTAGTCTGGAACTTGCAATCCTCCTGCCTCTGCCACCCAAGTCACTGAGATTACAGGCATGTGCTGAGGTGCCTGGCTGCACATGATCTTTTTTATGTTTAAGCCAATTGTTGCAGCCACTCTGTCTATCCATCTAGTTGAGAATCTCTTTTTCTCATTGACCCTCCACTCTCTCAAACATGATGTCCTTCTCCAGGGATTGGTTCCTCCTGACAACATGTTCAAAATAAATCAGATGTAGTCTAGCCATCCTTGCTCCCAAAGAGCACTGTGGTTGCACTTCCTCTAGGATACAACTGTTTGTTCTTTTAGCAGTCTGTATTATAATCAATATTCATATATAGCATCATAATTCGAAAGCATCATTTCTTCTCCTATCTCCCTTATTCAATGTCCAACCTTCATAAGCATATGATGCAACTGAAAATACCATGGCATGAGTCAGTCACACCTCCCTCTTCAATGTAACATCTTTACTTTTCAACACTTTAAAGAGATCTTTTGTAATACTTTTCCCAAGCAATGCCTCTTTTGATTTCTTGACTGATACTTCCATGGGTGTTTATTGTAGAACCAAGGAAAACAAAATCCTGAAGATGTTTACTAACACAGTTGTAAGGATTTTTGTTTTCTTGCTGTTGATGTACAATCATACTGAAGGCTGTGTTCTTTGATCTTCATCACTAAATGTTTCAAATCTTCTTCACTTTCAGCAAGCAAAATTGTGCAATCTGCATAAAGCAAGTTGTTAATGAGTCTTCCTTCAATCCTGAGGCCACGTTCTTCTTCATAAAGTCTAGCTTCTTGGACTATTTGCTCAGCATAGAGGTTGAAGAGGTATAGTGAAAGGATACAGCCCTGATGCACACTTTTCCTGACTTTAAACCAAGCAGTGTTTCCTTGTTCTGTTCAAACAAAAGCCTCCTGATCCATGTACAGATTCCTCATGAGTACAATTAAGTGCTCTAATATTCCCATTCTTTGCAATGTTATCCATAATTTGTTGTGATCTGCACAGTCAAATGCCTTTGTATAGTCAATAAAACACAGATAGACATCTTTATGGTATTGTCTGATTTCAACTAATATTCATCTGACATCAGAATGATGTCCTTGGTTCCACACCCTCTTCTGAATTTTGTCTGACTTTTCTAGTACATCCCTGTTAATATAGTGCTGCAGTTGCTTTGAATGATCTTTAGCAAATGTTTACTTGCCTGATATATTAACAATATTGTTCAATAATTTCTACATTTTTTGATCCCCTTTCTAGGGAATAGGAACAAATATTGATCTCTATCAGTTAGTTGGCCAGACAGATGTTTTCCAGATCTCTTGGTATAAATAAGTTAGCATGCCCAGCGCTGCATCTGTTTGTTGAAACATCTCTATTGGTATTCCATCAACTCCTGGAGCCTTGTGTTTCACCAATTTCTTCAAGGCTGCTTCCATTTCTTCCTTCAATACCATTGGTTCCTGGTCATGTGCAGCCTTTTGAAACGGTTGATCATCCACCAATTCTTTATGGTAAAATGACTTTGTATACTCCTTTCATCTTCTTTGGATATTTCCTGCATCATTTCATATTAAAATAGACCATGCTATCTTTCAAAAGTATGCTTAATTATTTTTACTTTATTTTAGTTGCTAGCATGAAAGATACTAGCACAATTTGGAAGACACATACATGTGTGCATACACATGCACACTCAAACATGGACATGTGAAAACATCTCCCTGAACAATAAAGTTCAATGTTGGAGTGGGAGATCAGGTTTCCTGTTTTTTAAGTATAAGTGACAAGATGAACAAAATTATTAATCTCCCCTTTGAGTTTAGGCTACATTTCCCAACCACTCAAAACATAGACACACATAGAAAATAGAGAGATTTTCATAATACAAAGAAGTAGCTTGGAAATACAGTTAAATTTTGAGAAGCAAAGCAAAACAACAACAACAAAAAAAAAAGGACACTCAATTCAGATTAGATAAAATACTGAGAGAAGTTGGAAATGAATTCCAAAACCTACTTTGTATTCTACAGGAAGTGGTCAGTAATTTTTAACATTTTATTTTCTTCATAAAATTCTAAATTTGAAATATTCTGTGAGCATTGAAATTAATGCACATGTGAGTGCACACGTGCACACACAAACTCACAAATTCTGAATTCTCACTATTCAAGTATCACAGCACCTCAACGGAAAGTCACCATCTAGCCTCACTGAAAAGCCAGGCAAATTTTTCTATATGTACTGAAAATGTGTATGAATGGGAATTGGCTTTGAAAAATAAAATTAAACATTTTTAAAGAAGTTCAACTTGTATGTGTCAGTAAAAGTTAAAAAGATATTTTTTTGGTACTGAGGGGCTGAACCCAGGACCTCGTGCACATTTTGCAAGCACTCTACCACTGAGCTGCACCCCCAACCCCTTTTTTTCTCTCATTAAATTTCAAAGGCTGCCTCTGGCCTTGAAATTGCAATGTTCCTGCCTCAGCCTTCCAAGTTGCTGGGATTACAGGTGTGTGACCCCGTGTCTGGCAAAAAATAAATTTTAAAAAATCTTTTAAATTTATCTGCTAGTTGGGCATGCCCAGTAAGTAACTGTTTCCTATTTTAAAAAGTAAAAATAAAAATGGGCTAGTGTTGTGGCTCAATGGTAAAGCACTTATAAAGTATCTGAAAAACCGTGGATTAAACCCCCAATACCACACACAAAAAAAAGTTTATCTGCTATATAATTAAATTGAGGTTATATATGCCACCATGTACTAATTGTTAGAACTTATTAAAACAAATAATTGCATTATAACTGAGTTTTCTTTAAAATTTACAAGCAAAATTTTTTTACATACTTTTCACTTTCAGCTTGACTTTCACAGCAGGATCATAAAAGAGGATTGTTTTCTTGAAAAATTAACCAAAGATCCATGCCCTTTCCCAGTGGACTTCTCTTCGTCCTTTGATATTTAAATTTTCCTCTTTTGAAGAACTTGTGTAGTCATTATGATTGCCACTTTTTACTTCAACTGTTAACTTGTCTGTCTCAGATCCATTTTCAGGTGGCTCTGCATGTGGTTACAGCAGTTCTCAAATACCAATTTCCACAAAAGGGGTTGCAGTATTTGCCATTGCATGTTGACATTTATCAGAATTTTATTTGCAAAAACTGAATGTTTATACCTTTCCATAATCACCTATAATGAGAACAAATGAAAAACAATAGCATCTGATGGAGAACCAAATAAATATGTTCATGTTATGGACAATTCTATTTCCCTGGCATCCAAACCAGAGACTGGATAGTTAACTATTAGGAAGTGATGAGCACTGTTGGTATATATGAGAATGCACTGAATCCCTGGGCCGCAGCAGCTTTATTTAGTTATTGGAAAACTTCAGTGTCCAAAATGAAGAAAGCATCCTCTCCCATTTTCAACTGTAAAAATCGTAAATAGATTAGAAGACTTAAAGTAGATTTTCTTGTAAGTTATAGCCAGAAAGTCACCTAATCAGGGATTTTAGCTACTCCAATGGCTATTTTAGCGAGGGTAGGAAATGGGGAAATAAATTTAGTTGGAGATATGAAACATTACAAAAGGAAAAAATGAACTTTTAGTGGTATTTTAGCATGAACATTTGGAAAATTTTTTGAACTGCTAAATGAACTGCTAAATAATTGCATAATATCTTGACTAAGGAGAAAAAAAGTTGCAAAAGTACAAAAAGTATTTGGCCCTCTTGAAATGTTGCCAGTAGCCCTCAGAGTAACATCACACATATACATACTATCTTTGTTTCCTACAGTGCTCAAATTTTAATATTAATTCCTGCAATTAGTAGTTGTTAAATGTACTTTGTGGTAGACTATTTTAGACAATGAGATACAACTCAATAAGACAGATTTAATTTTAATGTTCTCCTTTATAGAAAACAGTTTCATTATTTCTTGCATTATTTTATATCTCAGTAAATCTAATCTCTTATAAACATTTTCAGACTGCTTATGAAGTTACTTCTGATTTCTATAATTTACTGAAAAATTCATTAAAGACTTCATTAATTTTTCACCAATCTATAAACCTTATCACTACAGTTTTTATTAGCTACGATATAATTAACTAAGTTTAACTTTTTAATTTTAGGGACAAATCATCTACCTTCACTATCAACAGTTTTTTAGTAATTACTTTCGTACTCCAGATTTCTTCCCCCATCAGGTCTAGTAAGTAGAATTCCACACTTAATACCTCACAGTCACAGGGCTCGATTTCGCTCAGTTGGTAGAACACCACTCTGCAGTCTCTGAGGTACCTGGTTCAATTCCCAGCACTGCAAAAATGGGAGAAGGACATGGCAATCCACTCCCGAGGCAATCCTGAAACAATCAGCTATTGAAAAACCTTATGAAGGTCACTATGAGTCAGACACGACTCAATAGCACCTAACAACAACCTCACAGTCATAGTAACATTTATATCTGTCTTGTGTTACCCACAATATTTAAGTACTGAACAGTTTGTAATCTTATCTATTGTAAAGAAATCAGTAGCATTAATATGCACAAAATCACAGTAAATGTATTACAGACCCAACCACTAATAGAAAATTTTGATCTTCATTTCCTGACTTTAATGTCTTACAGAGTTTGCCCTCCATGCCCATGGGTCCCACATTAGGCTAATCTTGAATAACAAATATTTGGAAAACAAATATGTATCTCTAATGAATATGTGGGGATGAAGTTTAGCTCAGTTAGTAGAGTGCTGCTCCATAGTTCCTGAGTGCTGCTCCATGGACCCACAAAAATGGGAGAAGAATGTGGCAGTCCACTCCTGAAACAATCAACAGTTGAAAATCTTCTGAGGGTCGCCATGAGTCAGACAGGACTCTATGGCACCTAACAAAAAGAACTGAGTATGTACAAACTTTTTTTCTTATCATTATTCACTGAACAGTATAGTACAATAATTATTTACATAGCATTTATATTATATTAGATATTATATGTAATCTAAATATGCCTCCCCTGGCATGTTGGTCAGCTTGCGGTGCTGTGGGGGCTTGCATGTTGCTGTGATGCTGAAAGTTATATGACTAGTACTTCAGATACCAATAGGGCCACCCACAGTGTGCAGGGTTCAGCTGAGCTTCCAGACTAAGACAGACTAGGGAGAAGAATCTGGCAGCTCACTCCTGAAACAATTAGCCATTGAAAACCCTATGAATAGCAGAGAAGCCCTGTCAAATATAGTGCCAGAAAATGAATCCCCCAGGCTGGGAGGCATTTATGAGATGACTGGGGAAGAGTTGCCTCCTCAAAGTAGAGTCAACCTTAATGACAAGAATGGACTAAAGCCCCTGGCACCTCCTTTTGTTGATGTGGCATGACTCAAAATGTGAAGAAACATAGTGGCGGCAACAATGGACTCAAATTTTTAAAGATGGTGTGCCTGGCACAGTTTTAGGTAGTGTTTCATTCTGCTATACTTAGGGTTGCTATGAGTCAGTTCCTACTTGACCTCTCTTAACAACAAATAACAAACAACAAATATGTCTTAAATCAGGGCCTGTTTGGAACCAGCTGGCACAATAGAAGGTGAGTGGTGAGGAGCAAGTAAAATTTCATCTGTAGTCACAGCCACTCCCCATTACCACCTGACCACTGTGGAAAATTTGTTTTCCATGAAATCAATGACAGTGCCAAAAAGGTTGAGACTGCTGTTTTAAAGTATATGAAAGGATGCATGCACATTATATTCAAATTCTATGTGATTTTACATACGGGACTTGACTTCAGTATTCACAGGTATTGGTATCCATGGGTGTCCAGGAACCAAGGCCCTGACAATTCCAAAAGAAGCCTTAATCCCCACTGGCTATCAACTTTCTTCATGTGGTGAAATATAAATTGAATGTTAGTGGTTCTTGACAGATAGGAAGTGATTGAACAATACCATCTGTCAAAACAAATATGAATTCACTGAATATTGTTAACATTAATTCTCACAGAACATCCATGCATTCTAAGATTTAGTTTCTCTGAAAAGTTGCACACCAAAAACATATACCAACAAACAATATGGTCTCTATGTCAAGTTTTAGAATCTCTATATTAGAATCTCTATATTAGAATCTCTATATTAGAATCTCTTTAGAATCTCTATAATCTCCAAACATGCAACACCAACTTTAAAAATAAATAAATAAATTGTAGCCATAGGAGCTTTGCATAAGCCAAGAATTCAACTAGCCAAATGTTTGCAGCATTTAAATTTGCCCTAACATATTACCCAAAATATTTCCTTTTTTGATATTCAAAAATTCTGGAAAGTTTAAAGGGCAATTACCCACATTGCTTTTTTTTTTCTCTTTTGTTTGCAGTATTATAATCAGTACTTGTAGTCTTTATAAGAAATGTTCACTGTAATCTTAATCATTTTATTTTCAACATAAAACTATTTAAATGAAATGTACTTTATTAAAGAGCTAAACACTCACGTGAAGTCCAGAGAAACTATTTCCAGAAGACCTAGATGTTACATGAAAATCAGTAAGGAAAATTTGTGATTGTTGGGGAAGAAAGTTTGAACTTTGAAAAATAGTTTCAGAGAATGCTCCTTTGACATTATCCCATGGCATGACTTTAATATGTTATATGTCCACTAGGTGCCAATATAAATAATGCATTATATCTTCCATTCAATTTTTTTGGTCTTCCAGTATCTCTCATATTACTATATTCAAAGATTATAAGATGTGGCAAAAAACAGAACCAAGGCATGTAATCTAGCATATAACAACAAAAAAACACATTATGCAGATAAGTATTTTTGTCAAAATTGCTGAAATCTAAAACTATAAAAAATAAAAAGCTGATAGAAATTATCTAAGAAATTCTCTAAATAGCTCATATAATGGCATGAACAAAACTAGATTTTTGAAAGACAGATGATCTGTGACATTATTAAGCCTTCAAATTTAGATAAACAGGCAATCACTTAACAGTTTCACCAGAACTCCTGGGTTGGGCATGGTGGTGTATACCTGTAATATCAGCAGCTTGGGAGGCTGAGGCAGGAGGATCACAGGTTCGAGGCCAGAGGCAGCCTGTGTGAGTTAAGAGTGACTTTGTCTCAAGATAATAAATAAAAAGGGGGCCAGGAGTGCAGCTCAGTGGCAGAGCACTTACAAAGTATGTGTGAGGCCCTGGGTTCAGACCCGTGGTACTACCAAAAAACAAAAAAAATGTTTAACCAGAAATTCCAAACACTTTGAAGTTTGCCATGTTAAACTGGAAATTCACATTATATTTACATGGTCCTCATTGTCATAGACATTTTTCAATATTTTTTTCCTAAAGAATCCTTTAAAATTGTAAAACAGCCTTAGAAATGGTTTTCTTTATTTTAGTTAAATAATGTATACTAGAAAGTAAAAGTAGAAACTAAAGTGTAAATGGCTCATATTTGAATATATCTGGTCAATCAGAAAATATGAATTAGAAAGAAAAAAGTGAATGAGTAAAAAGAAACAAAGTGAAAAGAAAGAAGATGTGAATTCAGCAAAAGGTAAAGTATAAAAATTGGTAAGATAGATTTGTAACTTTACAAGCACTTTCAATTCTTTCATAAAAGACACACACACAAGCACATATTATCTACAAACAGAAAGCCAAATGAAATGTACCGTGAACTGAATCTTTGTGTTCCCCTAAAATTCATAGATTGGGCCCGTACTCCCAGTAAAGCTGTTTGGAGATGGGGCCTATGAGAATATAATTAAGGTGAAACAATGAGTGGGACCCAGATCCAATAGGATTAGCATCCTCATACAGCAGCCTTGAGTCCTCTCTCTCTCTCTCTCTCTCTCTCTCTCTCTCTCTCTTTCCACAGGCACTTAAAGGAAAGGCTGCATGAGGAAATAGTGACAAGGCAGCCATCTGTAAGCCAGGAAGAGAGCCTCACCAGAAACGGAAACTGAACAAACTTTGATCTGAGACTTCAAGCCTCCAGAACTGTGGGAAAATAAATTTCTCTTGTGTTAGCCTCACGGTCCTGTTGCACTTTGTGATAGCATCCTGAGAAGTCTACCACAAAACGAATGCAAAAGAGTAGCAGACACAATTTCTGCTGAGCGGCAGTATGCGTGAAGAGTGAGATCCGGGTAGGCATGAGGAAAATGGGCAATCTTCTGAGAAAGAAGAGATCTCTCTGTGGGTAGATTCAGATGTGAAAGACAGATTGACAGTAAAATGAATGCACATCATACAGGTGGAAATTGAGGATGCTGAAGGGACAACAAATACTCATCAATCCAGAGAAGAGATTCAGAGTTCAAGTACAATAAGAGATAAACACAAAAGATGAAATAAGCAATCATTTCCTTTTCTATCTCATCAGATTCTAAATCAAAAGAATCTAGACAGTTCAGGAGACATTCTCCGGGTAACAAAGAGATTGTTGTTGTTGTTGTTGTTGTTATTAGGTGCCCTCTCAAGTCGGGTCCCAATCATAGCCACTCTATGTACAACAGAATGAAATACTACCTGACACTCTGTCATGTCTGGCACTATTGTCTGTGCTTCCCTGCTATTTACAGGCTTTTCAATGGCTGATTATTTCAGGAGTGGGCTGCAGGGCCCTTCTCCCAAGAATATAGCAGCTGCTATTTCCAGGCAGTCCCCCCTTCAAGGACTAATCAGCCCCAAACCTGCTTAGCTTCTGATAGCCTATGAGATCAGATATTAGAGTAGTGTGACTGTAGAAAACAGAGATAATATCCATTTTAAAAGTGTTGTGCCCATGAAATATTGTTTCTTAGAGCTAGAAAGAGTCCACAACCCAATTCAGTGGGCTATTGTCCCCAAATAACCAGGGTAATGCAGATAACACAGGGAAGAAAAAACCTCTCATTATTAGACAAACTACATTGTCCAAAAAACATGGAAACAAATAGATTTCTCCTGGAGAGACACGCTTACTTAACTAAATCATCACAAAAGGACACTAGTAAGGCCACAGAAAGCATGATCAGAGAGTTGAGGAGCCACCTCTACCCTTTCTTATGAAATAAAGCCTATTATCTGAGCTCCTGTTATGTCACTAGTAGCTATAACCCTGGAGTCCATTGAAGAGAAATTTGCATTGTTACTTTTTATTTGCAATCAATTGCAGCTATGGTTTATTAAAATCTGTGCTTTAAGGGAAGGGCAGCCACCAACATCTCTGTTACTGTAAACAGGCAGTTTGGAACCCAGTATCACAACTTCTAAGCAATTAATAAGTAAATGCTGCATCGAAATAAATGCTCCATTAGTAAATGTTCACAGTCCCACAAAAGGCATGGTTAATCTTTCTTCATTTCTGTAGCCAATGCCACATGTTTTTTTCTTAAATTCCCCTTTGTATGGATTCTTCTAAATTCAGTAGTTAACTAAAGGAGTGTCAGCTCTAATTGGATGATGGTGTAGAGGTTTCAAATCTCCTGTAGGTTAAATAATGTAGCATAGAGCCCATGCTATTCAAAGGGAATGTTTTAATACACAGGGAGAAATGCGGTGTCACAGCAGCAATGTGAACTCTGGCAGACATGCTGCCCTGAAGAAGCACTATATTGTCTCTAATACCTTGAGTTCAGCAGTTTTAATTCCCACCTCTATGTGATGTTTGACAGTTCATTCATTTAGAGAGCTTCAGTGTAGCACAGGTGACTGGAGTTCAGATAGTTATTTTAAGGATATGTCGCTTCTGTTTATTTCTTAATGCTAAGGAGAACACACCGAGTGAGTAGGAGGAAGACCTTTTGCACACAAAAGAAACTGTTCTTTCAAAAAGAGAGAGAATGTTTTGACATTTAGAGGCTCAGCACTGCTTTGGGGGATAGACTTCCTTAAGGCTGAAACATTGATTGGTAGCAAGTTAAAGAGAGTCCAATCGCATAGTCTCCTCTCTGAATGCTGTGTTTTAAAACACTCACAGCTACAAAACAAGCACCCAAGTGAACCATGTAAAGCTTTCTATGTTATTTGTCACTGTTCTTAGAATAGACCTCTTTGTCCAGGCTGAAAGGGTATTTATGAACTTCAATCTGAATTAGGAACATTACCAAAAATTGGAGTTATCAGAAAAAAGATTCAGCTTTTCACAACAAAAGGAAAAGTGGAGGAAATAGATCTTTGTGAAAACAGCCTATAGTATTTGCCCAAATAACCAATGTGTAGTTATTGACCAGTTGTTGGAGATAGTGTGTGTAAAAGGGTGGCCCAAAGATAAAAATAGTAAGATGAGTAGATATGCCAGACTATTTGAGGGTGGAAGGATAGAAACTGGAAGAATTGAGATGGTCGAAGGCAGGAAAGGTAATTATAAAAAGCCTAGACCACACAAAGTTGATAGCATTTCTATTACAAAACTGATGAGTTTACTAATATAAAACAACTTTGCCAAGAACAAACTAGCAGCACCAAAAATACTATCTCTTATGCTCCAAACTACATTTCATATTTCAGTGGAAAATAGCTCATTTTGTCACATTGAAATAGTATAATTCAACCTAAAAATACCTGTATAGTAATGATGTTGAACTTCCTTGTATATAAAGATGAGCCAGGTTTTATTGAAATACAGAAATGTCAACTGCTGTTCACTGAATCAGTTCTTGAAGCACAAACAACTCACAATTCAGATATAAAAGGCTATTTTTTAAGGAAGTAGCTCACCATCGGTTTTCTTCTTTCCTCTTTTTATCTCATTTTCTTCATTACTGTTTCTCTCAAATGCTTAGCCTAAATCCTTATTATGGTCATCACATCGAGTAAAGAGTACATTCTGCCACTCATGTTTCACAGTCCCTATTTCTTTATTGTTACAGAGGTTCTGTGCCCACAACCTGGCCCAACCCTGTAAGGGTTCTCAGCATTTCCCACTGCTCTGTTGGCCTGCCTGAACTGTTGGGAAGTTATAAAGGAGGACTTGAGAGAAATGCTTCTGATTCTCCAAGGAGTTGTTCAATTTGTGAAGTCCTGCACACACCCACCTGCTCCACCCACACTCTCTTGCAAATCACAGTTCCTGTGTTTCACGCATGCAGCTCCATTAATCATCTTTTCTCTGGTGTCATTTTCATTATCATGCCCCCTTTTGAAAGCCTGAAGTCAATTTCAGTCGTCATTTTAGTCAATTTGAAATGGATAATCTTTTCTATTTTTCAAGAATGATTTCTCAAATGCACAACAATACCTAGTTACTTCAGGAATATTTTAAGCAAGCTTTATTAGCACTTGTTTCATCTGAAGATTTTTTTTTATTTTTGCTGGAAAACATCACTGAAGGCTTAGGCATTTAACTCAATTAAAATATAAATGTTAAATGCTTCCTTTTTTAACCTAAGATGTTGTAATGAAAATGTTCATTTTCCTTGATACGGAAGACATTTGCAGAAACTAGACTTCCTTGAAATGAATAATTATTTTTTTAAATACTCAAATTAGTGCTGCATTGAATTATAAGCTGACATTTCTAATAGTCACTTTGTTCTGACATTTCTACATTAGCAAATGTATTTCTGGGAAAAAATGAGTGTTTAGGAGTGGCATATTATTACTGCCCATGTAAAATTCTGCCTAAGATGTTTGTTTTATCATCAAAGCAATATGTTCAATAATCTTCAGAAGAAAAATAAACACTATAATATTTAGTAGTAATTTAGAAAATATATTTTGCATTCTAAGTATAAATTTACTGCTAATAATTTCAAAATTTTTGAAACCAGTGTCAATCAAATATGAAAATTCATTTGATGAATTTGCTCATTTGGGAGGAGCACAGAAAAAAATGAGAAGAGGTTCATGGCAATCATCTTGGATAAAATGTCTATAATGGAAATTATATTTGTTTCTGCTTGTGACTTGATCCAATAATCTATTGCTGAATAATAATGCTCCAAATTTAGTATAGCTCAAAACAACAAAAATTATGTATTTTCTCATAACCAGTGGCAACATTTTATCTCTGTTTCATGAGCCCTCAGCTGAAGTGGCAAGAAGACCAGGGCTGGAATCATCAGAAGGCCTACTCACACAACCAGTGGTCGATGATGGATGTTGAATACATGGAATTTTAGTTGCAGCGATTGGCCAGAACACCTATTTTTGGACATTCATTAGGCTGATTAGCTTCCTCTCAGCCTGACCACACTGACTTCTGAGCTAGAATGTTCCAAGAATACAATGTAAATGTGCATGGCATTTTTATGACCTTGCCTTTAAAGACCAGAACTATTATGCCACTGTGTTATATTAATTCCATCATTTACAAGGTCTTCTCAGTTCAAAGAAAAGGGACATGACCCTATAAGTTGATGAGACAATTATCAATCTCACAGTGTAGAAACTGCACATAAGAAAGGATATATTGTGAAGGTCATCTTTGAAGAAAACAATTTGTCGTATGACTATACAGATATGGACAATTTTGGAAGCAGTAGCTGTCTTACACATGAAGTTCCATAAAAATACTTCTCCTAAGGCTGTCTTTGCCAAATACTTTCTCTCTTCTAGGATAATTTTTATGAGGTTGATTTAGGGTATGATGTGAATAACTGTTAGGTTGAAGATTACTCACAAACCTCTCCCTGCTGATGAGAAGCACATACAAATTATCATTTTACTCTGTCAAGAGCCTAAGACTAGCATTTAGGCTGATTTATCATTGTTCGTCATGGAATATACAATTCACTACTTTGATTCATTCAAAAGAGACTCATTGCTTACCTGTAATAAGTAGCAAATTATCACTGGCCTCTATGAGCTTGCAGCTTTAATTTAAATTAGTAAGTTGAATCCTTTGTCTCACCCAGGAGTTCTCTTTGCTCTGTTCCCAGCCTTCCTCATTAGTGTTACCCCATTTGTATCCTATTTCATAGTCTTATTGTGAGCCCACTACTCTTGCTTCAGCTCTTGACTGGGGTCTCACACTTGTTGCCTTAATCTGATGAAAGGTAGGACAAGCTTGTGGATCATTTCCATGGATATGCGTCTCACATTTCCTAAGGCTGCATCTACTTCCCCTTCTCTAGTCAACAGGCTTCTGCCACTGCGGGCCCCACCAGCCCAGGCTCTGTAAACTATGTAAATTCCAGCTTATGAAGCCATCATTTATGGGGCCTTTTTGTTGTTGTTGTTGTTAGGTGCCGTCAAGTCGGTATCCAACTCATAGAGACCCTCTGTACAATAGGAAACACTATTGTCAGTGCTTCTCTGCTGTGCATAGGGTTTTCAATGGCGATTGATTTTGGGGAGGGGCTTGCCAGGTCGTTCTCCCAAGCCTACAGCTTCTGGTGTTCCCAGGTGGTCTCCCATCCAGGTACTAACCAGGCCCGACCCTGCTTAGCTTCTGAGATCTGACAGAATCGGATGCCACAGGGCTATGGCTGCCGGCTTATGGGGCCTAGTAAAGCTAAAAGAATCGCGCCCCAACAATGGAGAAGAGGAAGATGAATTATGCAGATGCTTATCTCCAATTAGCTTAGTATCTGGTTGAAGATGTAACACACATAAATAATTAAATATAATACAAAGCTGAATAAATGAATGCTACAATATAAGTCCCCCATGTGTCTGCCAGCTTGTTGTGTTGTAGACACTTGTGTGTTGCTGTGACACCCAAAGCTATGCTACCAGAATCTCAGATACCGCAGGGCCATGCATGGTGGACAGGTTTCAGTTGAGCTTCCAGAGTAAGATAGACTAGAGAGAAAGTCCTGGCAGCCTACTCCTGAAAGAATTAGCCATTGAAAACCTTATGAATAGCAGAGAAGCACTGTCAGATACAGTGCTAGAGAATGAGCCCCTCAGGCTGGAAGGGCACCATTGGAGAAGAATTGTCTCCTCCAAGTAGAGTCTACCTTAATGCTGGAAATGGAATAAAGTCCCTGTGACCTCCATTTGCTGATGTGACATAATTCAAAATGAGAAGAAATATAGTGGCTGCAACACTGGGCTCAAATATAAAACAGATCTGTGCCTTGGCACAATATCAGAAAGTACTCCTTTCTGTTGGACAAAGGGTCACTATGAGTGAGACCCAAATTGATAGCTGCTAATAACAAAAACAATATAATGTAAATAACTACTTTGCAGTATTATTTGAGAATTCAGATAAATAAACACCCAACAAAATATGCTTAGTTTTCCTACAAAATCATTTGATGTTGACAAATAATTATGCATTATAAACATAGTTCAGTCAGCAGGTAAACAGGTCAGTTGACTATCCCAAGGAAGATACAGTCACCTGTTGCCAAGAACTGTAGTAAAATGGTGTCCTACAACTGGACTACCTGAACAATGACTAACAGCTCCCACTAACCTCAACCTAGTTCCCTGTGTCAGTGGTGGCATTGTGCTGTGTTATGTAAGTTTCTAGACAAAGAGATAAACCCAAATACTTTAACACACTAAAGGCTGTCACTGAAAGTTCTGTTGAACAAAAGAAACAATGCTGCAGATCCTCAGGTACATACCACATACCCAGGGCAATGCTTCTGATTTCATTTCCTCTTGAGTATTTGGTTATACGCTATGACAGCAGAATGTATATTCAAGTGTAAATGATCTCATTTAGTCCTATAAATATGCAAAAATAAATGAGGTCATTTACACTTGGCTATTTAGTTACTCACAGTCCCAGAAGTGTTCAGCCTGTACTGTTGTGTCTTATACAAAAATTCCCACTCATTTATATTGGATATTATTTAAATTTCCTCTGCCTGTTTCTTACCAAAAAATCCAAACATTGTCTTTGATCTTTTCTTTTTATTCAACTAGCTCAAATCCCTGAAATTCCAAGATATGTTTTGGCACAAGACAAAAGGAACTAGATAAATTAAATATTTTGCTGATTCTTTTTTAAACTTTGAAGAAACACAAGTTAAAAGTTATTGTCAATACCATGTGACTTAATGAAGGTTGCTGAATGTGTTTTCATAGGCACTTCAGAAGCATATTTGTTACTAATAACCTTCAGAATTTAGATAATGGAGTTGAACTTCTAGGTTCTTTTGTCATTTATCAAAATTGTTAGACCAAGATGACTGCTGTGCTTTATTTTTAATTGCTGGAGAAAGCCTTAAGCATTTCAAGAAAAAGAGACTTAAAATAATAATAAATAATAATAAAGTGAATCTGTTTTAGAAGCTAGCCCTTGAAGGTGGGTGACTAATGTTTGAGAAATGACTAATCATTGCTTATAATTGTGGGTGGTAGTTTCATCACAGTCTGTGGACTAATTTGCAATCAAAGTATAATGCTATTATTTATTTGTCTTACATAAGCCAATAGGAGAAATGTAGGTAAAAATTTCATAAACTAAAAAGCATTACAAGGCAATGAGTAATAAATCCATTTCTATACCCTTGCAGGCCCTAATGTTAACAGTGCTTTGTTGTTCTGACAATGGCCAACAAGCAGTTGTTTACTCTGGCCTCTGTCCCTATAACATCCAACCTCTCCTGAAAAAGTATGCAATTGTGGACTCTGTACTCTTTGCTCTCTATGAATGGGAAGGGGATGACCTCTTTCTGACATCCTTTTTCCCTATGTATTTTGGCAGACATAACAGATGGTTTCCATCTGGAGACAGGGCTCCAACCTAAATTAGATTAGGATTCTAGAGTCTTGGTCTCGCTTCACACCAGGAATAATTCATTGAACCTCCATAAATCCATCTTGATATGAAGGCTATTCGTCTTTAAGACATAGAATCAAAACTTGAAATTTCTGTCTAATATCCTTTTCTAGTCTTCCAGTTGCCTTCTGAGACTAGAAATCCCATCCTGAACTCTAGGCAGCATGGTAAAATCTAACATTCTACTTTCTTTTACCTCCTTTTCCCCTGGAATCTTGATCCTACTTCTCCTACACAGAAACTAACGCCTAAGATTGTATTACAAATGCACCATCTTATGAGATCCCATCGGTCTGCTGTCACTCCATCCTTGAGCAATGAGTCCTCTCAGCTGGTTGCATCAACTCTGTTTCCTGAGGCTTACAGAGAAAAGAGGTTTATTTGCCTCACAGTTCACACACACTCTGGCACACATCTGGCAAGGCCCCACTCCTGCAATATCATATCATTGATTGCTCTCAGTTCCAACCACCCACTGCCATCTGAGGACCAGTCCAAGTCAAATCCAGCATCCAGACTAGTCCTCAGAAGCTGGCCAAAACCCAAGACCCAAGAAGAAACATGGTTGGAAGTAGAGATTGGAAGCTACCCAAATTAAAACATTTTATTTAAATTGAAATTCCCCCACCCATTCAGAACCCTAACATTTCACTACAGATATGCCCCATAACCTCATCAAAGTACTCATTTAAATTCCCAGAAGTCACTCCAAAACTTACATTAGAAGAAAAATACAAGGACATAAATGTTAGAAGCAACAATAGCATCTTCATATTTCCCTACAGGTTACAAATCACTCTTTTTTTCATTACTAATTAACATCTATGAGATTAGAAGTATCCACTAGAATTGGAGTTAGCTATGAGTATGAAAACCCCAAAGATAAATTTCTCTTTTCTTTGTTTACAGCTGGGAGGTCCAGGCTGGTATGGGGCGCCATGGTCAGGGGCTGGTCTTATTTCTTGCTCCAGCATTCTCAGTACAGGTATTCTCCAGCAGCTACCATTACCATCTGTATTCTGGGTGTAGCTTCGAGGGATGCCAGTAAATATAGACTTTATTTCAAGTGTCTATGTTTCTGCCATATTGGGCATATGATTTTTAGCAATCTGTCCATTTCAATAGAATTGTGAAGAATTTGGGCCCCTAGGCCCCTATTTTTATCATAATATTTTGTGGTAAGAATTTTGAATCACTTGAATCTTTTCTAAAATTTTGGATATTTGATCCAATTTTATGATTATAAATGACATTTTATGCATTTTTGCTTCATTTTATAATATGAATAAAATAATATAGAAGGAAAATATTCAATCTTCTTTATGTTATGACAGATGTAGCATGAACAGTCACTTGGCAGTAGTTTCTAGGGGTTCTTCCTCTCCTCAAAAATAAAGTTAAGAAAAATCTCTGAACAAAAGGAAAGGAACACTTATAAACCTCTTTCAATAATAACTTATCTTTATATCATTCCATAAGTTTAGTTTTTCACCAGCAGCACTTTATTCCATAAAAACAAAAGTTTCTGAGGTAAATATGGCAAAAAAAATTATTATTCCATTTTACAGCTGATGAAACTAAACTGAGACAGGTGACTTGTTTACATAAATCACATAGCCAAATTGGGATAACTGTAGGACTAGAATCTAGGTTCTCTCACATTTTAATTCAGTAGCATTGATTTTGCTGTTCCCAATTCCCATGTATAATTATTCATTCATGAATGCATTCATTCATTCATTCAAGAATTACTAAAGGAAATTCCTTTTTAAAATAAAATATTCTTCAGTCTTAGACTCTCTCATGAAGTGGTTGCAGGCTACTAGACATAACTATTCAAATACAAAATAGACTGTTGATACTTGATTATATACAGAAAAGTACATTCAGATGCCTACTCTATATTTGAAATCCAAGTGCGTGTTCAGTTTTAAAGCTAGTATTTTAAAAAATTGATGGTTTCATTTTGCTGAGCAGCCTGGCCTCTGGAAGACCTTCACTGAGATCAGACTTCATGATAAATGGAGAAAAGATTGAAGTTGTCCAAGATTTTGCTTTACTCAGTTCTACAGTCAACACCCACAGAAACAACAGTCAAGAAATCAAAAGACACATTGCATTGGGAAAACTGTTGCAATGTTGAAAAGTAAAGATGTCACATTGAAGACAAAGGTGTGCCTGACTCATGCTATGGTATTTTCAGTCACATCATATGGTTGTGAAAGCTGGACACTAAATAAGGGAGACAGAAGAATTGAGGTTTGGAATTATGGTGCTGGAGATGAATACTGAACATACCACTATCAAAACCAACAGATCTGTCCTAGAAGAAGTGCAATCAGAGCACTCCTTGGAAGCAAGAATGACTAGACTGCATTTTATCTATTTTGGAAATCTTGTCAGGAGGGACCAATCCCTGGAGAAGAACATCATGTTTGGGAAAATGGCAGGTCAATGAAGAAAAAGAAAACCTTCAACTAGAGGGATTGATATGGTGGCTGCAACAATGGGCTTTTAACCAAACAAGGTTAAACCAATAGTTTTAAGGATCTGTACATTCTGGAAATAGTCTCATCTTCCCTCTCCATCCTCAGCATGGTTATGCAAAACAATACCTGGAGTATCACCCCTACTATCATCTAACTACATTTTGGCCAGTTAATTACCTTTATACTACAATTTTGTCTTAATGGAAAGGATTCATTGGGATGAAAAAGAAACTGCTTTAGGGGCACATCTATAACCAGAATGTATCTCTACTATGAAATTTTTGTCTAGCAAGGGTAAAATGGAGAGCAATACATACATGACTATTATCATGATGTTGATAATTTAAGAATCTATGACTGAAGACAGGTAAACAAGAAACAAGGAAGGAAGGAAGGAAGGAAACAGTATAAAGAGCTGAGGAATAGTAGGACTATGGTGTTCTCAGTGAATCACATGAGCTGTGATCATTGTGCTGAAATGGAGGAAGTGCCAGATAAAGCCAGTTATTCTCCAGAACCCACCTCTCCCTTTGCCATAGTAGCCAGAATACCCTATATTAATCCTTTTGCTTAACCAAATTGCTTAGTGCATGGCAGGAAATCAGTAAATGCCTAATGAATGCTAACTCCTGAACTCCTTAGCTCAGCCTTTCACCAAATAGAACCGAGAAGATATAAGTCATATGGATTTAGATATTTGTTCTAGGACACCATGCAAGCACCAGCTTCTAGGGGGTTGGGATAGATATAAACTCACAAATTTGCCCATCGCCAACTCAGCTGAAGACAATAATTCCTTCCCATTTGCTAAACTGGATTTTTAAAATTCAGTGTGAATGACTATCCTCAACAAGTCTATTTTCATGCAAGGAAATTAACAGCTACACTATAAAAAATTATAATATCAATCATTGGTAACTACATTCAGTGCTGACCTACTTACACTATGGCCCTTTTAAAAGAGAAAAATTGAAATAGCTCTCCCTTGATAATTCTTTTTCAATGAAACAGATTTTAGCAACTGTGTTTCCACTACAGTGCCAAGAAGGAAGCATTATAGGCCAGGCACATTGGCATACTCTTATAATCCCAGCAACTCAGAAGGCGGAGGTTGGAGAATCATGGGCCCAACTGGTAGCCTGCATAACTTAGCAAAACCCTGTCTCAAGATAAAAAATTTAAAAATGAGTTAGGGGTGCCAGCCTAGTGTAGAGCACTTGCAAAGTATGTGCAAGGCCCTGGGTGTTCAACCTCCAAGTACCACAAAAAAAAAAAAAAAAAAAAAAGCATTATAGTGACTTTCCAGTCATCAAATTTTTCTATGGTAATTTTGGAAATCATTAGAGATTAAGTCTATGGAGGGGATCAAAAGAGCTAAGGTTCAGAAATTTGATTCAACTACGGGTCAATTGGTAACAGTTTGTAAACCATATTCATTGTCCTTACCGGTCCTTGGCTATAATAGGAACCATTCATTCATTCACTTATTCACTGAATTAATGTTTGATGGTCTAAACATGTGAGAGAGAATAGATGGCTGAGCAAAATCCTATCATTCATTGAAAATCCTTAATCAGTAGCATCTCATTTCATGAAATATTAATTATATACCTGTCATGCACCAGTCCTTTGCTTTTAAGCAGAAAGGCAACTGTCAATTGTAATACAATTAGATAAGCCTTATGATAGATATACAAATGGTGATTAAGTAGACAACTGCTTCATGATGGTAAGAATAGAGTTTTTGCTGTTATTTTTGGTTTTTCAGAGATAGAGTCTTGCCCAGGTTGGCCTGTGACTCACCATATTCCTGACTCTGTCTGCTGAGTGCTGGTATTACAGGTGTGTACCACCACCTCTGGCTTGCTATTGTTCTTGTTTATTTTTGTATCTCTGTATGTTTCATTTTATAAAGCATTTTATTACATATTCAGCACTGTACTGAGTACAAGACTTCTGATTTAATATTTGCAGCATCCTTGGAAGTAAGCAGTTGTTTGCCCCACTTCAGCCTTGTATGTGTGGAGCAGGGCTGGGGTTTAACTCAGTTGGCAGAATGCTTGTTCTACATTCCCAGAGGACCTGGGTTTGATCCCTAGCATCACAAAAGTTGGAAAAGGATGTGGCAATCCGCTCCCAAAGCAATTCCAAAACAATCAGCCAATGAAAACCCTATGAGACTCACTAAGAGTCAGACAGGACTCAGGGCACCTAACAACAACATGTGTGGAGGAAGCGTGGAGAGAGAGTGGTATGTGAAGCTGACAGATGAGAAGAGCCAAGCAATCAATTGTTGGCAATCATTTGGGGGTCCCCAAGAAAGACCTAGAGGGGGCCTGGGTGGAGATTTGCCTGACCCAGGTAGAGGCCTGAACCCTATCCAAGGTTACCCTATACTTACCCCTCCCATTCGTAACCTGGGACATAGGGTTGAGATTCCTAGAGAGAACTCCAGGGACAGAGGTCTGTCTGGCCTACTTGGCTGACTAACATCTATCCTCCAGGGCCTGTGACCTTTGTCCCACATCCTGGTATTTCACTCCTCCCCCTCCCATCAAGTGATCCAACCTGATTGGCCTGAAAGTGATCCTTCAACCTGATTGGCCACCCGGCGCCACCTGATTGGTCAATAAGTAAGCTCCATAATTGACCTGGCCTGCACCTAACCCTCCATCAAATTTTTTTTTCAAATCCCTAGTTACATAATTGCCACACCCAGCATGAGCTGCTCCCTGATTGGCTACTTCTGGGTCCACGCCCCCTTCACAGAAGGTATATAAACCACCACTAAAACTACTAGTTCCCCTTTTGTCCCTTACATTCTTGATCTTTCCCTGTTCCCCTGCTCTTTGAGCCCTTTCAAACCTGACCCCCATACCTTACTCCTGAGACCTGCAACCTCCAACACCACCAGTGGAAACATCTGAGAGCAACAAACAAGACTGTGTCAAGCCCAGGGCCTCCAAAGCAGTGAAGCCTACAAGCAACACATGAAGAACTCTGCTTTTCTTCCCCCACCTTGGGAAGGAGGAGAGTAGAGAAGGCAAACTGTGAGAGGAAACAGAAGTCACACACTTCCATCGAGCCTCGTTGTGCTGCACCCCCTTTTGTTCACCTTGATAGGTGCAGCTTAAGAAATTCTGTTTTTGTTTATAAGAAGGCTCCCAAATTCTTTCTTGGGCACCACTGGCTCTTACCTATTTTCAATGGTCCCTGAGTACCTGTGTTGATGCAAGCTCCATTACCCCTCCAGGCCAGAGTGAACCCCAATAATCGATGGCCTTATAGCAGACATGTCCTAAGGGCAGGGAACTACTAAAGAATTTTTACACAGAATAGAATAGTAATGTGGCTCCTCTCATATTACAAAGAGCACTCTGTTTACGTTAGATTGGTGAGTATTGATAAGGAAATCTGAGAGGAGAAGGTACACAGACAAGAGGGAATATTTATTGGGGGGAAGAAAATGGAAGAGGGGCAAGGGCTGCTGGTAGCACTATCAAAAGGGAGGTGGGTACTGCTGTAATCAAGCTACTTGAGATTGAGGCTTATATAGGACTTTCAAAACCTTTGTCTTACCCTTGGCAGGAAAAGTTTCCTTGCAGTGAGGGAAGAGGAAGTAAGTTTGGGAGGTTAGAATCTTAGGAATGCTCAATGTTTCATGCATTATCATAGGACCTTGGAGCTCTGTCAGGGGATGGGCTCCTTATCCCCTCATCCTTCACTTTTTGGTTATACACTAACAGGGGTGGAGTTCTTATCTCTGGCTGTTTCCTGCTGAGAAAGGGTGCAAGTCATTCTGTGAGGAGGAAGCCAAGTGTTGATAGGAAGCCTGGCTGCTATGTTCCTGGAGTCAGCATGAGAAACTGGATGGAGACTTTTGTTGCTTGTGCTCTTTTGTTGAGAGTCAGAGGGGAAGGCCAGAAGTAGGAAAAGAAAGTTTTCCTGTTGTGGCTTCAGGAACAGGCTAGTGGCTAGGGGAGAGGCATGGCAATATGGAGGCAGGGAATAAAAGTCCCATGGGGGCCAGGCAGCAGCCACACAGATGCTGTTTATGGTAGGAGAGCAATGTATAGGGAGGGGCACAGGCAGCCCTCAGGTGCTGGAAAGGCAGGGAGAGGGGAAGCAGGGCCATTGCAGCAGCTGAGTTTGCCTGCTAGCAGCCGTATAGAGGAGAAGAGATGTGGTTTGACCCAAATAGCATGAGAGCCCAAATTCCTTCCTTCCAGAAAATTTGAACCCTGGATGGAGGAGAATCCAGGAGAGGTGAATAAGAAAAAGATAAGGAATCTTATCCCTCTAAAAACAGGGTGTGAAGGTTAAGGCTGAGATTGGTCAGAGAAGGTGTCAAATGACAGCAATGTGTGTACAGTGGCAGGAAGAGCTTTGGGGCTTAATTTAGGGTAGGACAAGCATTTGGGCTTCTCTCCCCCAACACTACAATGTTGCAGAACAATTTAAATCAGAAGTCCAGATGTCATAATGTTTACTTAAAATGTAATTACTAGAACTTAATGTTCCTTGTTTAAAACTTATACATTCCACCTTGTAAGGCACCTCCAGTCTCCTTGCTTCTTATCTGCCTATCTCCACCCTGTAAGCCACTTCCCAATTTCTTACAACTGCTAAACTCAGTCTATTGAATGTACTCTCCACCCTGTAATCCCTTCTCAATTTCTTGTATCATATAAATGTTACCTGCCTGTTTCCATGGTAACTAGTTTAACCCACCTACATATGATCATGTAGGCAGTGCATATGTGGTTTCAGACAACCCCCACCCTGTGAACTACATAACCCCAGGAGAACTAGGGTTTGGAGTAAGTCCTAAGAGGATTTGTTTCCATGGGCTGACCTTGCAAAAGCAATACATTTTTTATTTTACCCAACTCCTGAGTCTCTGGAAGTACTTTTGATTTTCTCATGCCACTTCACTATGCAAAGGCATTTGGTTGTGTGGATCATAACAAAATATGGATAACATTGTGAAGAATGGGGATACCAGAGCACTTAATCGGACTCATGAGGCGTCTGTACTTGGGCCAGGAGGCAGTCATTCAGACAGAACAAGAAAATACTGCCTGATTTAAAGTCAAGAAAGGTGTGTATCAGGTCTGTATCCTTTCACCATACCTCTTCAATCTCTATGCTGAGCAAATAATCCAAGAGGCTGGACTTTATAAAGAAGAACACGGCTTCAGGATTGGAGGAAGACTCATTAACAACCTGCATTATGCAGCGGACATAACTCTACTTGCTAAAAGTGAAAAGGATTTGAAACATTTAGTGATGGAGATCAAAGAACACAGCCTTCAGTATTGTTTGTGCCTCAACATCAGCAAAAACAAAATCCTTACAACTAGGTCAGTACACAACTTCACAATAAATGGAAAAAAGATTGAGGTTGTCCACAATTTTGCTTTACTTGGTTCTGCAATCAACACCTGGGGAAGCAGTAGTTAAGACATCAAAAGATGCATTGCATTGGGAAAAACTGTTACAAAAGACCTCTTTAAAGTATTGAACATTAAAGATGTCACATTGAAGACCAAGGTGCACCTGACTCTTGCCACAGTATTTCCAGTCATATCATGTGATTATGAAAGCTGGATGTCGAGTAAGAGAGATAGGGGAAGAATTGATGCTTTTGAATTATGGTGCTGGAGACGAATACTGAATATACCATAGACTACCAAAGAAACCAACAGATCTGTACTAGAATAAGTGCAAACATTGTGCTCCTTGGAGAAAGGACAGCTAGACTACATCTTACATATTTCAGACATGTTGTCAGGAGGGGCCATTCCCTGGAGAAGGACATCATGTTTGGGAGAGTGGCGGGTCAATGAAAAAAAGACTCTCAACTAGATAGATTGACACAGTGGCTTCAACAATGGACTTAAACAGGAAAAAGACCATGTGCCTGGCAGAGAATTGGGGAGTGTTTTGTTCTGTTGTACATAGGGTCACTTGTCAGTTGGACTCAACTGAATGGTGCCTAACAACAACACTTCCCAATATTAGTGTTGGCCATATGGTGGCGAAGGCCTGGAGGTGAGCACAGGGCCATCCTTGGTACAGTGAATCTAAGAGAGTTTAGATTAGGAAAGGTAAAAAACACAAGATGAAAATGTTTCTATGATAAAGCAGAACCCCCCAAAAACCCCTTTTTCCTTTTTTGTATTAGCTGTTCCATAAGACTTAGTTAATATCTACTTAACTTATTATCAGTGATGTTTGTCTAAATATTTTAGGTCTCATGTAAACAAACTTACAGGCTCTGTTTGTCTAGGGCTATGATAAGACTGCACACCAAATGTAATGACTGTCTCTTTGATTTCTACTCAAAGGAATGTAACCTTGTAGTAGATAATTGATCACCTCCTTCTCTCTGTAACTGTTCATGCTGTTTCTGTACTGTGCATGTCTTTTGTCTGCTTTTTTGCCATTTCTGACTCCTGTAAGCCCACTTCCCTCAAAGACCCCATTAGAAACCTAAGCTCCCTTTTGTTCAGGGTTTAGTCTTTGGAAGCGATTCCACTGAGTCATGTACAATTATGGCAATAAAGGACTTCCCCAAACCTAAAGGTCTCTTTTATTCCATGCAATATATTTGGTGCATTCACTGGGAATAGGAGATGACAAGTTTATTTTCTCCTTTGCCTGCAGGCTCTGGGCTCCTGGGCCAGGGGAAGCCTGAACCCCCTGGCACCAACCAGTGAGGCTTATGAGCCAGTGAGGGGTCTGCCTTTTTTCCAGTGACCTGTTAGCATCTGATCCTGGCAGTGCAACAGAACCTGCAGGGCCTTTGGGACAATTATCAGGGATAGCACACTTCAGGAAAGGTAACACCAGGGTCCCAAAGACCTGTCCAGTAGGATGGAGGGGGAGCCTGATCAACTCTCATAGGCACACTAGTAATCTCAGTCAGAAAGAAATCCAAGGAAAACTGTGCCTGCCAGGACAAGAATTACCTTCCTTCCTTCACACACCAAAGAGAGGAGGTCTTTGGTGTGTGACTATTGGAATGAATGAGGTATGAGTGTGTGTGAAGGCAAGTCCAGGTATGTGAACTGCACAACTCAAGTGAGTGCAGAGTTCCACTGAGGGCTAGGGGTGTCCACAAACTGCTTCCCGGTGACCCCTCTCATAGACTAGCCTCTGTGGGGTGGCACATTTTCAGGGGACAGCTCTAGTGGAATGAAGTGAAAGTAACTCAGAGAGGGAAACATGCCTGAAGGGACGGATGGCGGAAGGGCTGAGCCCACTCCTTTGGAGTGCATGGTAAGAAATTTTAATAAAGGCTTTGCTAGAGACCTATGGAATGGAAGCTGAGACCACAAGAACCAAGGAGACTACGTGAAGCAGAATGGTCTTCTTTAGCGTCAGATGGCTGGCCAAGGGAACTATAGAAAGGGAAATCATTGGCTGTGTGTATCCAGGTGGTGACAGACATTGAAGGACAGCCTGGGTGCCCAGATCTTTTCCTTTATATTGACTTGTGATTAAATATAGTTCAAACCAGACCTTCCTGGCTTTAACTCTGCCTAGCTACTTACTGCAAAACCTCAGTGGCCCAAGCAGATCCAAAAATAGAAAGGGAATTATAAAAAAAAAAAATTACAAAAGAGGCCAAAAAAGCCAGTCCTACAGGAGGCAATAGAGGTCATCCCTCCTCTGTACTTCCCAACTCACTCTCCATTGCCAAGGTTAGCTTCAGCTCCTGAAGAGCCCAACTCCAATAGCAAACCATAAGGGGCTTCATCCCCAGAGCCAGAGCCTGAGGTTTCAGCCCCAAGAGAGGAGCCTCCACCCCAGGAGAAGAAAGGAGAGGAATCTATCCCCCAGGGAGAGGGAGGGAGAGATCAGGAAAATAAAAGGAGTCATCTTTAATCTGGTAGACTAGGGCTTTGCAAAGGCATCTCCAGGAAGCTAGAGGTCCCCTTTATTGTGATGAGCAAGGTCAAATCCCAGGGGAGCAACATATTTTTGTCTACCAGCCTTTCTCTACTACTGATCTCAACTAGCAACATCGTACCCTTTCCTACACAGAAAACCTTGAGGCTCTCAAAGACTTAATGTAGTCCATTTGCCAAGCTCATAAGCCAACCTGGCTATACTGCCAACAACTTCTCTTAACACAGTTTAATATTGAGGAGCATTGGAGAATGATGCAATTTTCCCCCCATTGGCTAGAAGAAAATATCCCAGTGGGAACGTTAAACATACCGGCCTTTGCACAAGGACATTTCCCAGAGAAGGACCCAAAATGGGATCCAAACAATGCAGAACAATGACCATGACTATAAAGGTCACAGGAGGCACTCCTGCAAGGTTTAAAAGTGGGAGGCAGAAAGGCCATAAATATGGGAAAGATTTCAGAGGTACTTCAGGGAGCTCAGGAAAGCCCAAGCCAGTTTTATGAGAGATTGTGTGAAGCATTCCAGCAATATATGCCATTCGATTCAGAGGCAAGTAAAAATCAGCATATGGTAAATGTAGCTCTTGAGGGACAGTTGCAGGGAGATATCCAGGGAAAGTTACAAAAGCCAGATGGATTTGTGGGGATGAATGTTACGCAGCTCCTCGAGGTGGCAACAAAGGTCTATATTAGCCGAGACCTAGATGAGAGGAAAGAAACCAATTGAAAACTTAAAAAGAAGGCAGAATTCTTAGCTGCAGCCCTAATAGAAAGGGAAGGAGAGCCTAATAAAAGATCAGGAAAGGGTGAGGAAAGGAACATCAAGAACAGAGGACTAAAAACCAGACAAGACTAAAGAGGGACCAATGTGCAGGCTTTAAAAAGAAAGGCCACTGGAAAAGTGAGTGACCAGAAAAGGATGAAGAAAGTGCTAGTGTCTACTCAACTAGAAAGCCACAACCCAAAAAGTGCCAGGCCCAAAGAAAGTTTGCTGTAGACCTTATCAGGCCAGAAGGGGCTGAAGGCTATGATGAGTAGGCCAGACCATGGTCCATCCCCATAAGCCCCCAGTAACCCAAGGTCACATTGGATGTTGAGGGCCATCTGATAGACTTCATGGTAGACACAAGTGCTGAGTACTCAGTTTTGACCCAGCCCAATAGGCCAGTATCTAAAAACCAAGTAACTATTGTTGGAGCCACTGGGGTCCCTGAGAAAAGGCCATTTTGCCTACCTAAGAGATGTGTGATTGGGGGATGAGAAGTCCAGCATGAGTTCCTATACCTTCCAAATTGCCCAGTTCCCTTGCTGAGGAGAGACTTGCTCCAGAAATTGCATGCCCAAATCACATTCGGGCCTGAAGGGACTGTGTCATTAAGCTTAATGTCACCAAACACTATGATTATGGCCCTTATGGTCCCCCAAGCTGAGAAGTGGAGACTACTCAGAAAAGGCCCAGAAATCCAATGACCTACATGGGCTAGACTTAAAAATCCCCCAGATATGGGAAGAAGGCAATCCACCAGGAGTGGCCTTAAGCCAAGCTCTGGTGGTGGTAGAATTAAGACCCAGTGCATCCAGTTTGAATTCAACAATATTTTGTCCCCTGGGAAACTATGCAGGGTATACAGGGACATTTAAAATGGCTCATAGAGCATGGGATTTTAGCCCCATGTCAATCGGTCTGGAACACACCTCTTCTGCCAGTTCAAAATCCTGGAACAGATGAGTGTCAGTCAGCACAGGATCTGTGAGCTGCAAATCAGGCCACTATAACCCTCACCCCAACAGTGCCAAACCCTTACACGCTAATGGGACTGATCCCAGCAAATACAGCCTGGTTCACCTGTTTAAAAGATGACTTTTTCTGTGTCTGCCTTGCACCAGTTAGTCAGATAATCTTTGCTTTTCAATGAGAGGATCCTGTCATGGGAATAAAGGAGTAGCTTGCCTGGACCAGACTTCCTCAAGGATTCAAGAACTCACCTACTCTCTTCAGAAATTTGGCTACAGGTCTAAAGGCCTGTGCTCCAAGAGGAGATGGCTGCACCCTCCTACATCATGTAGATGATCTCCTCTGAGCTGCTGCAACCCAAGAGGACTGCCACAGAGGGACCCATGATCTCCTCCCTCTACTGTGGGAAGTTGGATTTAAGGTATCTAGGAAAAAGGCTCAGATTTGTAGACAAAATTTCAGGTATCTGGGTTTCTTAGTGTCAAAGGGAGGCACCAACTGGGCAGTGAGTGGAAGCAGGCTGTATGTGCTATTCCAAAGCCCACTACCCAACACCAAATAAAAGAGTCCCTGGGGGCAACAGGGTTCTGTTGTATCTGGATCCCAAACTTTTCACTCATGTCAAAATCCTTATATATGAGGCCACCAAAAGAGAGAAGAAGGAGCAATTCCTCTGGCGAGCCAAAGAGGAAAGAGCATTCAAGCAAATAAAGGAAGCCCTTGCCCTGGTCTGGCTTTGGAGGTGCCTACGGCGAAGCCTTTCTTTCTGTATGTCCATGAGCGGAAAGGAATGGCTATAGGAGTTCAAACTAAAATTGCAGGATCATGGCATCACTGGGTGGGACACTGATGAAAGCAGATAGACCCTGTGGCCCTGTGATGGCCCCCCTGCTTAGGAGCTCTAAGCACCACCACCTTGTCGACAGAGGAGGATGAAAAATTAACTATGGGTAAGCAACTGACCATTCAAGTCTTGCAGTCAGTTATAACTTTAATGGGTCAGAGAGGGAATCACTGGTTATCAAACCCATGTATGACAAAATATCAGGGGCTCCTATGTGAAAACCCCCCACATAATCCTGGAAACAGGTTAGACTCTCAACCCAGCTACACTGCTCCATATTGAACCTGGTACCCGCTCCATGACTATGTGGAAACAGTGGATGAAGGCATTGCTAGTAGAGGAGATGCCTTAGACCATCCCATGACAGATCCATACATTGAATATTTTATGGATGGGAGCAGTTTCATACAGGAGGGGACCCATCTGGCTGGCTATGCTGTGGTGAAACTTGACATGGTGATAGAGGCTCAACCCCTGCCCATGGGAACCTTGGCCCAGAAAGCAGAATTCATAGCCTTAACAAGGGCTGCTTATGCTGGAGGAAGGTAACAAGGCTAATGTTTACACTGATTCTAAGTATATCTTTGCTACCTTACATGTTCATGGAGGCATTTATAAGGAAAGGAGCCTTTTAACAGCAAGAAGAAAAGAAATAAAATGTAAGAAGGGGATTCCACAGCTCCTGGATGCAGTCTGGGCTCTACAAAAGATAACAATTATACACTGCAGGGGACACCAGTGGGCAGGCACTGTAGAGCCAAAAAGAAACCAAAAGGCAGAAGAAGAAGCAAAATAGGCAGCCAGGGTGGTCATACAGCCTAAGGAAAAGGCTCTAGCTTTGCCCCTTCCCCACAACTCCCCAACTTACCTTTCCTAGAGGTCCCATGCTACTCTCCCAATGAAAAGGCTTAGGTTGGATGGGAGCCTGGGAAGTCTACAAAGAAAGGATAGTGGAAATTTTCCTTTTTTGTTGTTTTTGTTTCTTCTTTTTCTTTTCTTTTCTTTTTTTTTTTTTTTTTTTTTTTTTTTTTTTTTTTTTTTTCCCTGATACTGGGGGTTGGACCCAGGGCCTTGTGCCTGCATGGTTTGCAAGTGCTGGACCACTGAACTGTGCTCCTAGCCCATTTTCTTTTTTTTTTTACTTTTTGAGACAGGGTCTCGCTAAGTTATGCAGACTGCCTCTGGTCTCGAACTTACAATCCTCCCACCTCCGCCTCTCGAGCCGCTGGGATTACAGGTGTGGGCCACCGCGCCCGGCGATGATGGAAACTTTCTGACGGAAGGTTGCCCCCTGGTTTGTAACACAGTTTCACCAGGACACCACACAGGAAGGACAGCACTAGAGACTTCATTGGGATGGCACTTCTATGTGCCACAGCTCACTGCCATTACTCAAGCCTTATGCAAATAATGCCTGACATGTTTCCAAAACAACCCACAATGGGGCCAACCTGGCCCCCAGGAATTCAGGAGGTTGGAGTGGCCCCTTGTGCAAACCTGCTAGTGGACTTTACTGAGCTGCCTCAAGCCAGAGGCTATCAACATCTGCTGGTATTTGTCTGTACTTTTCCAAGATGGGGAGAAACCTTTCCCACCTGGATAGAAAAGGCTCAAGAGGTAACAAAGGTGTTGCTAAGGGATGTTATTCCTAAGTTTGGCTTGTCCTTGACTTTGGGATCAGACAACAGACAGGCATTTGTAGTGGAAATAGTTCAGAAACTTACCCGGATGCTAAAGATAAACAGTAAACTACACTCAGCTTATTGGCCACAGAGTTTGGGGAAAGTAGAATGCACCAATCAGACACTCAAACAGTTGTTTAAAAAGTACTGCCAAGAGACTTGTCAGAGATGGAATCAGGTCTTGCCTATGGTGCTTCTCTGAGTCTGGTGCCCCCTCCCCAAAGCAGAGAACTTATTCACCTTATAAAATTCTATTTGGCTGGATGCCCCCAATTTTAGGCCAGATAAGAGAATTGGGAGATATAACTTTACAGAGTCAGATGTAGACTATAGGGATTGCCATGCAGGATACCCATGGCTGGGTATGAGAAAGAATGCCTATAACTTTGGATGCTCTAGCACACTCCTTCAAGCTGGGGGATCATGTTTGTGTTAAGAAACGGAAGCCAACTCCATTGGGGCCCATATGAGATGTGACACACATTGTAATCTTGTCCACCCCCACTGCTGTTAAAGTTGCAGGAACAGTGCCTTGGATTCATCACAGCTGCCTAAAGCCTGACGCTGCAGAGGGGTGGATTTCCCAGCAGCACCCAGAACATCTGACTCAACTGACACTGAACCAAGTTTCCGCTGCTGCACTGAACAACAAGAACAGCCCTGCTCTGCTCCAGAGGCTAACTAGTCTACTCAGAGTGGAAGCTCAAGGAAAACTGCAGCTCTACTCTAGTCCCACCGGAAGCTGACTAGTCTGCACACAGCGGAAGCTTGAAGGAAGCTTGAAGAAATGTGAATCTATGTGGGATCCTATTCCATGGGCTGTTATTTGTGCCTTTGGTTGTGCCCTGATAAAATAAGGTAAAAGGGGAACATTCAGAAGAATGTTTCCAATGTATATACCTCACATGGTCTGGGAAAGAGCTGACCCAAACCTTGCTATTCCACTCCTATTACAAATGTAAGGGGACTCACTATGGGACTTGTAGGCATAACCAGACTTTTTCAATTTGTGATCAAGGTAACAATCTCCTGTATGTGTGCTATGACCCCAGAACCTTCCTTTATATGGCCTGGTTCAAAGTCCAAAAGGGAGATAAAGACAGGGCCCTCTTAAACCAGAGTGAGGTTCCCAGGGCACAATCACTATCCTCTTTAATGGTTGCCAGGACATAAGTCACATGCAACCTGTGGTACCCTGGACATAGTGGAGGCACGTTTCATTTCTAAATCAAAAAAGATTGCCTCCCTGGATAAAATAAATTCACCACCCAACACTATTGCCTGAAAATTAAATGTTATCCCATAGAACTCCTTATTCTAAATCCAAATATACCTAAGTGGACTTCTGGATGTCTCTTAAGCCTCAGGTCAGCATGCCATACCCTCTCATTATATGTCACAAAAAGACTAGAGTCCATCAGACTAAGCAATTCTGGGTTTTTAAAACCCTCTATGATCACCTACAGCCAAATTGATTAGACATTGGCCCTCAGTCTCAGAATTTATTTTTACAGCTAGCAGAGAATATAGCTCAGGGTTCAAACATCTCCTGTTATGTCTGTGGAGGCACTAATATGGGAGACCATCTACCTGGGAGACATAGGAATTAAAGCCCCAGGAGTAAGTAACTCAGTATGACTTTCCCTCCCAAGTCAACCAGTACTAACCCGAGTGCTTGGTATTTAAAAACATCCATTATTGGAAAGATTGCTATGCCTGTTGGGGAGAGGAATTCACAGTCCCTGTTGGAGAGCTTATCTGTTTGGGACAATACTATAACTCAACCATAGGTAGAACTGCCTGGTGAGGAAAGAAAAATAACCCTCAGTCAGATCCAAACTTGTCTTCTCGGTTCCCCTCTTTAAATCACTTATGGTATCATCTAGAGGCCCCCCAAAATTGGAGGGATCCCTGGGGCCTCTATTGGATTTGTGGTGCACAAGCATATCAACAGTTGCCAGTAGGCTGGACAAGGTTTTGTATCTTGGGAATGATCTAGACATCTATCTTCTTACTCCCACTAAAACAGGGAGAGACTTTAGAACATCCAGTGTATGATCAAATAAGAAAATAAGACAAAAGAGATGTTGATGTTAAAATAGGAGACTAGAAAAATAACGACTGCCCCCCTGAGAGGATCATTCAATACTATGGCCAGTCACTTGGGCAGAGGATGGAAGTTAGGGGTACTGCACCCCAATTTATATGCTTTAACTGCATCATTAGGTTGCAGCCTGTCCTCAAGATCATAACAAATGACACCACAAAGGCCCTAACTCTCTTAGCACATCAAAGCACCCAGATGAGGAATGGCATCTACAAAATAGAGTAGCTCTGCACTATCTCCTAGCCCAGGGGGGAGGACTATGTGGCAAATTTAATATAACTAACTGCTGTTTAGAGATTGATAGTAATGGGCAGATTCTCAAGGACCTGACAGCCAAAATGCAGAAATTGACTCCTGTCCCTATTCAGACATGGGAAGGATGGATCCCAGACTCACTTTTTGAAGGCTGGTTCTCAACTTTTGGAGGCCTTAAAGCTCTAATAAGTGTGGTCATAGCCATGCTAGGAGTCTGTCTTATGCTGCCCTGCTTCTGACTTCTGCTTATTAATAATATCTGGGCCACTATAGAGTGTCTCATGGGAAAGCATACCACACCCAGCCGACAGCTTTGGCCAAATATTGGACCCTACCGACTGAGGAGCTATCAGCACATATGAGGCCATGCGATGATGATGATGATGATGCTCTTGATTAAAAATATTTGTAAAAAGCATCAAAGAGGGGGTGAAGGAGGACCCCAAAGAAGCCCATTTTCTCCTTTTTTGTATTACCTGTTCCCAAAGACTTAGTCAATAGTTACTTAACCTGTTACCAGTGAGGTTTGTCTTTAGTTCTCACATATACAATCTTACAGATTCCATTTGTCTAGAGCTATGCTAAGACTGCATGCCAAATGTAATGACTGCCTCTTTGATCCCTAATCAGAGGAACACAGCCCTGTAGTAGATTATAAATCTCCTCCTCCTTTCTGTAACCACACGTCTGTTTCTGCACTGTCCACTTCCTTTGTCTGTTTTTCATGCCATTTCTGACTCCTGTAAGCTCACCTCCCTCAGAGACCCCACAAAAACCCAAGCCCCCTTTTGTTCAGGGCTCAGTCTTTGAAAGTGATTCCACTGAGTCACGTACCAGTTTGGCAACAAAGGACTTCCCTAAGCCTGAAAGTCTCAAAGTCAGACTTAGCTAAAACTATATGGAATAATTTAATAGGATTTGCTAATCCTATGAGCTGATGGTCAACTTTGGTACATTTTGGAGTTACTATATTGTTGGTTCTAATAGTCATTTTCATATTTCCCTACAGTCTGCAGGTTGATTTCCACTGCTCTTCAATGACTCAATATCTAATCAACAACATTAAATTTATTATAATAAAAAAGGGAGAGGTGCCACGCCCATGTCCACTCATGATGGGTAAACAGAGTCCCCACATGAGGAAGAATACCTTTAAAAAGGCATTGCAGGGAAAGTCCACCAAAAGGAGAAGAGTACCTCTTAAGTCTCTGAAGGAAAGTCTTCTGAAAAGGGAATAGCACCTCCAAAAGGTCTCTTCATGGAGAGGGACCCTCACCTTTTCTTTCTCTTAAATTTTAATTGGTCATATATAATCTTCTGGCTCTGTGTTGTTGTTGTTGTTGTTAGGTGCCGTTGAGTCAGTATCCAACTCATAGCGACCCTCATAGGGTTTTCAATGGCTGACTGTTTCAGGTTTGCCTTGGGAGTGGATTGCCAGGTCCTTCTCCCATTTTTGTGGTGCTGGGAATTGAAATCGGGACCTCAGAGACTGCAGCGCAGTGCTCTACCAACTGAGCTAAATCCCACCCCTCTGGCTCTGTGGACAATGCTAATTCAGATTGGGAGTTGACAAACCTCAGGCTTTCTTGAATGGGAAATTCCTGAATGACTTCCAACAGCATAAACTCCTTAAACAAAAGCCTTTGTACAGACAGCTGTACAGTAAGCAAAAGCACCCATTTGTCATAACAATGGACTCAATGGGGTGACACACAGTGACAGTTAACCACCCTAACTTCCTGCATGAAGTTAAATATAGTCAATTGTTACAGGAAATGTAGATGCTCAGGTCTCTTGGTTTATTTCTTTGAAGTAATCACAATTTGTCTCTGAGTTCCTCTTCCACTTTGATTACCACCTGACACTCATGTGACAATTGATCAGGTGATATAATCCATCCATGCAACCAACTTCCTTGCCTTTTTTCTGGCCTTTCATAAGATTTAGTGAATTGTAATTCTTTATAAGGAGAAGGACCTGGCAATCCACTCCCAAGGCAATCCCTAAATGGTCAGCCATTGAAAACCCTATGAGGGTGGCTATGAGTCAGATACCAACTCGAAGGCACCTAACAACAAGAACAACAACAATTCTTTATAAAAAGGCTGGGCTATCTGAAAATAAATGGAACAAGGTCACACTGCCTCTGAGCTGCTGTGTCTGTTACCCATCCTGACTCCTCATCT